>JAGFPH010017838.1:2899-17094 GCA_018207615.1 Philaenus spumarius | reverse complement strand
TAAAACACATGGGGTTAGAAAATTGAGTAATATCATAGATCATGAATAATAAATAGATCTTGCATCCATACGGCAGCAGTGTGGCGAAAATTAGGTTGTCGGGAAAATAGTGCATGATCGCGCCGCGAGGTAGCGCTAGGGAGAAATCATTGGTAGCATTGGTTTTTCACACAGCTTCCGTCGTTTCCCCAATAGATAGCGCCACTATCGTCGAATTTCCAGTGGAACGAAATATTGCATTGGATCGGAGTTCTATTAGGTTATCCAAATACAATGGTAATATCAACGTTATAAAATCAACATTTTAAAATAGCAATGTTTTAATGATTTAACAGTATATGCAACCGTAAGGTAACCGCGTGAAGAAATAGAACTTACCACAGAGGCTGTAATCCTGGATTGGAAATCAGATTATTAATCAGTTTCACCGCTAGCGCAATCTCTTTGTTTAAACATTCCAGTTTCGAAAGGCCCATGAATCAATAGTATAGCCTAGTTAGACGGTCCACCGATTTCCCAAGAGATCGATACCGGTGGTCCAGCCTACTTATATAAATCAATTAGAGGGCTCCGCCCCTGCTCGCTTCGCTCGCCAACCTCCGCGGTGACTTGTGTCGAAGCAAATGCAAACAGATTATTTTATATAAAATAGGCCCTATTATTAAATTCTAATATGTTTTATTTATTTTAAATTAGGATGTAAATAGTGGTTTTTTATTTTTAAATTCCTTAATTTATTAAGAGTTTATTCTCTAGATTTAAGGAAAGTATAATAATCAACATTTTTTATAGGGGTAGTTATTACGTTTTCACCCCTTAGCAGCACACGACAAAATGTCAAACTATGTTACTTTTTTTATGTATGCTGTAAGAAATAAATGTACAAATTTTCAGCTTAATTTTAAGGAAAATATAACAATTAATTTGTGTGGTTTTAGGGGTTGTTTCACATTTTTATACCTTAGCAGCTCGCGAAAATATGCAAATCTAGTTTATTTTGTCTATGCATCTTGTAAGAAATAAATGTACAAAGTTTCAGCTCTCTAGCTTTAAGGAAATAATAACAACTAATATTTATTGTTTAGGGTTTGTTTCAACCCTTAAATCAAAATTAATTCTAGCCTATGTTACTCAGGGATAGTGTAGCTTTTTATTTGTAAATTATTTTTTCAATCGGTTTCGTAGTTCCAGAGATTACCCTCTGCATACAAACAAAATTTGTTTACCTCTTTATAATATTAGTAGGCCTACAGATAAACGACTAGGTAAAAAAGCCTCCCGATGTCGTCTGTTTCAGATTGGTTGGTAAAAAGTCCTTCGGCAAAATAAATCTCCAGAAATAGGTATCAATAGGGCTGTAATCTAAAACCAAAACCCCAAAATGTGTCCTTATATCGATGAAGTAGAAATGACATTTCATAATTTTTTTATAATAATGACGACGTTTTCGTTCACTTAAAACAAACCGCGCGAAAATCGGCCCGGTAGATCTCTTAAAACTAAAAGTGCCCTTTTAAATATACCGATGAAATAAAATTTCTCGGGCAAACACTTAAAAAAGAGCTCAGTCTCATCGGTGTTAAAAATGTTTCATGGGTTATAATTTTTAATTAAACTTACGAGTTTGCTTTGCCAATCGGAACTTACAAGTACAACACTATTTACATTTGAACTTTCCCTGCAAATTTGTTTAAAAACTACACAATTCCTCTTCTTAAATTAGTTAGCCACCCTTCACTGTTCAAAAATTTAGTCCTAATTCGTTGGCCAATTCTTTCACCTTTTCTTTAAGTAAAAGGCCACCTATGGGAATGTTCTGTCTCCTAGATTGCCTAACCCACTTGACCAGACACTCCTCAAGACGGGGAACTCACCATTGCTTATCCGCTTCCTTGATCCACCCGATGTTTTCCCCACGATCTTATCTTTGTTCTTCAAAATGATGGAGAACGAGCCCAATGGGATATTGAAGCTCTTGGTAACGTCCGTCTTCCTATCACCTCTCTTGACGGCCTCAATGGCACGAATTTTCTCAGCAATCGTCAAACACTTACCATCAGATATGGTGACCCGGATGAGTAGGAAAACGATACTGTATGTACTAAGGAGGAGGAGGACGAAGGAGAAGCATCCGATCGTAAAATGTTCCCGCATATCTCTCCAAGAAGAAAGTTCGGATTGTCGAGAGTTGGGGAGAAGAACTTCGAATTGCCGCGTGTCGATGTACAGAATTGTACTTCGATTACTGAGTGTACCAAATTGCATTGTTTTTCTTCGAAATACCGAGAGCTTTTCTAAGGCTCGAGCATTTGCTTCGAATTATTGAGAGGTTTGTATTAATGAATATTTGAATTATCGAGAGTCGACTGTAGCCTATTAGGACAAATTATATTTTTACTGAGAGACGTTCCTCCAGTTCCCCTCGTGGATCCGCCACTGCTGGCAGACAGATAGATTAAATATCATAGATGTATATTATATTTGATACTTTTAAATGTTCAAAACAATACATGTAGCCTACTAATTCCTAAAAAGAATACATTTAATTTTTCTTCTTTAATTGATTTGTGAATTAATCATAACATACATTTTTTCTACATGACAAACATTTAAATTTACGTATCCGATGAATGAATGTTGTTTTACAAGCTTTGCACAGTTAGAAGTCTATGACAAAAGAAATCCGATAACAGTACTATCCTATTAACATTTCCAACTTCCTTTCTACTATTTAGAAGATTCATTCAACTTCAAGTATCTATTCTGTATAAACAGCTGATCGCCAGCTGACGATAGAAACTGCTTCCATTCATAACCTCACTTTAAGTAAGTCGTGTTGATTGCTGGACCTCTCCCAATGCTTTTACCACGCGATAAACATTCTGCTAAGTTTACTTTCTAAACGCCGGTGTATGTTAGCTTGCCAAATGACATTCCGGATAGATGAAAATTAAATTAAACTTAAATCAGGTAGCTACTTAAATGTAAAATATCATTGTAGAGTATTTAGAATTATTGTGCTGTGCGACAAAAAGAAAATGATTCTTACGCTAAACACCTTTCCTTTTGCAATTTTAGGCAAAAGTGATAAATAACTTCTTAAAACAAAACAACAATTAATAAGGCACGGTGGTTAAATTATTAAATTTACGCTATAATACGAGTTATGGTTCTACAATAAAGGTAAAACAAGAAATAACATGATTAGGCCTAAACAAAATGCTAACCTAAAAATCGGAGTACAATTTAGGTTAGGAGTGTTTGTGTATGTCTGTTTATACATTTCGTATTTGTATGTGTGTGTGTGTTTTTTGTTTCATTCTCCCAACCACCATACACTTGATTTTATTTCCAGATGTTTTGCTTGTGTAAATTATATGTAATTCAACTACGGAAATAAACATCTATATATATAAAATTCAATGTATGTCCGTCTGTTTGTCTGTTTGTACATTTGTCTGTTTGTATGTTTGTCCTTTATGCGTTACCAAACCGTCCGTCCGATTGCTTTGAAATTTTGCATAGTAACACAGGTTAACCCTGGGAAGGTTTTAGGCCATTTACCGAAGTCCTAGGACATTAGGGCTACGCCCCAGTGGCCCTCAAAGTTTCAATGTTAATCTTATGGAAGGTCAATCTTAAGGAAAAGAAGAAAGATTTCTTTTGATTTTATCAGGGTACAAAAAAACAGCTGTTCGTATGAAAAGCTTAAAACAGCTGATTTTGATCAACAACTGATTTGGATCAAAAACTGAATATAATTTTAGGTTAGGCCTACAATGAACTAAAACACCAATTATTGGGCTAATTATTTAAGATATATAAAAGCCAAATACCACTCACTGACTGAACACTTAAAAAGAATACAATTACGTTAGAAAGACTGAAAATACCAACCACCACGGGCAACGCCGTACGGGTCAGCTAGTCCTTTATATATTATTTCTCAAAGGTGTTTTTTTTTTGTGGCTAAGCGATATCTCGTTCAATTCTTCATCAAAATTAATTATTCAAGCATTATTTTAAAGCTTATGTTCCCCGCTATTGACAAAAAATAGACAAACAGCTTAAAATTCATGTTTTTGTTACACAAATTTATTTAAAAATCTTGTATCTTATACTTCATATAGTTCCTAACGGTAGGCGCCATCTATTAACAATCTGTTTAACTAACACGACAGCTGTTAGTTTGATTGTTTATATTCCATTTGCAAGTGTTATAAACTGTTATTTATAAACCAATATAAATAAATAAACGTAATTAACTGAACTAAATCAGCTTATTAAATCAGGTAAGTACTTCTAACTTGCGAAATATTTACACGGGCCAGCTAGTAATTAATCATAGTAATGCAAAATATGAAGGACACGCCCCAGTGATATAGCCAACATATCAGTTTAGAGGTGTTAGGGGAATATTGTACCAACTCTGAATATATTAATTCGTGTTAGTTATATATTTTAATTGGACAGTTAGAACTTTAAAACTATTTATATACATCCAAATTTTCTTTGAAATTGTTTTCAAATTTTAATACTTTCCCTGACCTTTCGTAAATGCACGTAATTTTTCTTACCTGTTCGAATTAGTTATGTACAAGTATTTGTAATTTTTAAAGCAATGTAGTATGTAGGTATTACCGACCTATAGATTAGCGCGATTTTTATTTTAAATAAAACTGAGGGCTCCGTCTACTGTTCGCTTCGCTCACCAACTCCAGCAGTGATTTGCGGCGAAGCAAATGTAATCAGATTATTTTATACTCTGATATTTTCACGAAAATTACTATTGATTAGGACAGAGTCACTGGGATCGAAGTAGGGTGGTGGGGGTAGCGGTGACCTAGATCCTGACGCATGCGCAGTAGGACCAGGGTGTTTGCGTGAATGACAGTATTTTTTTATAATAGAAAGAAAACATCTGCTCAGCTTTTCTGGGTTAGGCTCGGCTCCCTACATTCAAAACGGCAAAGTTGGCAACCAATTTCAATGTTAAAATAACCTAACCATACCTTCACTTGTAAGCATATTTTTGTGTTATTTTCGTCAAAAAAACGAAAGCTGTATTTTTTTCTTATAGTAAAATAGATTGTGGGTGTTGATTGCTAAGGTTTTTTGCAATATCTCTTTTTGAAACTGAGTAAAAAATTAATAAAGTTTACTATTTATATCATACGTTTATGAAAACAATAAAACTGTTTTTGAAAATGTATTCAGCAATTAACATCAGCATATGACAGTACTTCAAAATGAAACCAAATTTTTAAATTTATTCCACGAATTAACGGGGAAAAATTACTTATTCTGTAGCATTGTTCTTGTGGGAATCAGATTCAATATGGCGGACAGGGCAGCGCCCCCTTAATGAGTAGTCTACTATAGCCAATTTTAAGAAACAATTGTAATCGTTTAAACCAATTTAAACGATAGCCTATATGATGATATTTATGATTATTCTGTTAGACCGTACGTAAATGCTTCGAGTGCATTATTTTGTCCGTCATACAACTTCAGAACAACACCATTTTATCATAGATCAAGAATAATAAATAGATCTTGCATCCATACGGCAGCAGTGTGGCGAAAATTAGGTTGTCAGGAAAATAGTGCATGATCGCGCCGCGAGGTAGTGCTAGGGAGAAATCATTGGTATCATTGGTGTTTCACAGAGCTTCCGTCGTTTTCCCAATAGATAGCGCCACTATCGTCGAATTTCCAGTGGAACGAAATATTGCATTGGATCGGAGTTTTATTAGGTTATCCAAATACAATGATTTTATACACATTTTAAATTCCAATTATAATAGGCTTATATTAATGTTGGTTTTATAAGATCATGCACCTTCCGAGCCGCAGGCTCAAATGGCAATTCTCAAAGCAAGGCTTGGGAAACAATAATTGCGTTCAAGACAAACAATTACCGAGATCACAAAGACAATTAGAAACCATTAACAAGTATTACGGAAGTCGAAGAACAAATTTGAATTCTGATACGTAGATTGTGTTGCCATCTGGTGGCAATTAGTGTCATATCAGTCTCATGCTCATTTTACAAACAGTCTAATTATTGCAATTAAGTTTCAAAACAAATCAATCTTTACTATATTAATAGATAGCTTAAGAAAGAAATAACTATTCATGTAGTCGTTGAAAGAGCAATACAAAATAATTCCTTCTCTTTTTCCAGGTGCCAGGTAGTCGGTCACAATGCATGACGGATCGGGAGGGTAAAAATGTTCTAGTACTTTTATAAAAATAGTTTAATTTGATATATCAAACGAGTGGAATAGATAGATGATCATTGTTTAACTTGAGTGAGGCAGCTTCGACTGAAATACTCCTCCATGTCGGAACGCTCTAACGGACGCTCAACTTCTCGCAGATTAACTACGAAATTTAATGCTATTTCAATTTGTATTTAATGCGTTTTTTGGAGAAATGTATAAACTGTGAGTTATCTGTGAAAAAAACTGATGAAGAACGCTATTTGTTTTTGCAAAATACACAAATTTCGTCAATTTTCAACTTGCTCTAGCCCCTCCCTCACCTGTTGGTCCTACATTCAAAAACTACAGATGAAATTTGTAGTAAATTTTTTCTTATTTAATTTTCTAAAGGTTGTTGTTCTCGATCAAATGCATAGCTTCGGTGTTACGGTCGAAACATTTAGAAAACTTGGCTATTTTTTGCGAAAATCTCGGAACGTTCACCAATAACCGCAGAGTAACTGATTACTTGAATTTTGTCCACGAGAGGGTAATTTTCGCTACCGTTTTACTGGGCTATCGGCTATATATGTAGTGTCAGGTTAAGGGTGTGCAATGTCACTCAAGTAAAATCATCGAATCCAGTGAGCGGAGTGAACCTTGAGAAGGTTGGCCTGTGATACTACATTGGTAAGGCGCTCGAGCATGACTATGACATCACTTGTATACACTTATTTTTTATTAATGCCGGTATTATTTTTAGATTTCGCCATGTGCGTACGACATTTACATTTGCAGAAAGCTCCAATGGGCAGTTAGTAGGTAACGAAATTCGCCCCAAAGTTTTAATGCTGTCAAGTGACTGATATTGTTCTATAAACAAACATCTTTAATCTATGTATATAAAAGCGAAATACCACTCACTCACTGACTCACTCATCACGATTTCTCAACAACTACCTAACGGATTGAAATAAAATTTGATATGTAGCTTCCTCTAGGGCCATAGGTGCTTACTAAGAAAGGGTTTGAAAAAATTCGAAATTTTAGGGGGGGTTTGGGATCAAAGTTATTAAATCACGATTTTTTCAAAACTACCGAACGGATTGGAATGAAATTTGATATGTAGCTTCCTCTAGGACCATAAGTGTTCACTAAAAAAGGGTTTTAAAAAATTGGAAATTTTAGGGGGTTTGGGGGGTACAAATTACTAAATCACGATTTCTCCAAAATTACCGAACAGATTGGAATGAAATTTGGTATGTAGCTTCCTTTAGGGCCATAGGTGCTCACTAAGAAAGGGTATGCAAAATTTCGAAATTTTAGGAGGGGTTTGGGGGGATCAAAGTTACTAAAATCATAATTTCAGATCTTTTATTATTATCACTATAGTGTTTTTATTATTTAAGATATATATATATAAGCCAAATACCACTCACTGACTGAACACTTAAAAAGAATACAATTACGTTAAAAAGACTGAAAATACCAACCACCACGGGCAACGCAGTACGGGTCAGCTAGTCTATATATAAAAGCAAAATCCACTGACTCACTGATCACGATTTCTCAAAAACTACTGAACGGATTTGAACGAAATTTGGTATGTAGCTTCCTCTAGGGCCTTAGGTGCTCGCTAAGAAAGGGTTTAAAAAAATTCGAAATTTTACGGGGATTTGGGTGGGTCAAAGTTACTAAAAATCCCCATAATAAATACATAGTGTAATATATTTATTGATATAATATATTTTTTGTTAATATACATTTAACTTTGATTTTTCTATCCGTGCAAAGCCGGATCGGGCCAGCTAGTACAAATATATAATTTAAAATTTTTGTCACCTACGCATTATAATGTAGATGTTCATGAACGATTGCTTTCAAAAACAAAAGATTATCTTCAAAATTCGATGAAAGATAAGTTATATTGAAGAGGACTGTGTGGGACTGTTTCGTCCTGGTATTGCACGCCCTTAAGTGCTGGCGGTGACTTCAAATACTTAGAGTGTGCAATACCCATCTCCGGTATTACGAAACTTTCTTCAAAGATAAACTGAGACATAATAATAAAAATATGACTGAAGTTGTTCTTCAACATCTATACCATAATTCCCAAATGACAGAAATAGTGGTAAATTATTTATTTTCCTTATTGATATTTATTTATAAACAAGACGAAAAACATGATTTCCAGTTGAATTACTCGAAAAAAATAAAACATCGGAACGACATTATTTGTTATAATTTGTTAGCTTCTGATTATAAATTGGAGTTTTCCGCAAAAATAATACCACCAGTAGTAAAAACTAAAGTCCTGACAAACGAAAGTCGTGGTCGAGTGTCTTATTAAAGTAATATCATACGGCCAGCTTTTGCAAGGTTGGCTCCGCTCTTTGACTTCGGTGCATTTATACAAGTAGTATTATACATCCTTGCGCTTAAATCCCCCACGGATATATAGTTCTAGGTTCACCCTTGATCTATATATCGTGTGGGAAGTTCTGCGCTGCATTTTGTGTGCCTTGCAACGTCAGGGATTTGTAATCCTAACCCAAAAATAGGTATACAAAAGAAATATGAAGTAATATAAGATAATTACAATTACAGGGGGAAAAACACGAACCCAGAGAGCCTTGATAAAAGTATTTCGGTAAAATCTTTAAACAGAGTTAATGAGATTAATTTGTGAGTAAAGATGAGAGGGATGAAGGGATCCGTCTTCGTACTTTTAACACTAGCGTTGGGTGTCATTTTTGCTACATCAGTTTTGCCGGAAAATAGCTCTCTATGCTTTCAAAAAGGGCATCCGCACATTGAGGAAGAGCCTGATCCAGGGTGATGGGCAACGCCGCGCTAGGCCATTGTCGGACACATACCCTCACATCTTCGTTGAGCGTCAAAATTTAGGGAACGTTTTGATGTGTGCTTGCGTGAACTGCCTGCGATGAAGTTTGTGTTCTGTTGTGCATTTTGAAGTCCTAACAACACTTCATAACTTGTTACACTCATATATAATTGTAAAACTTGTCCAGATGAGTTTTCAGCTCTTCCATCATCCAGGTTTATCCCTCTACTGGTTGATAGGATTAATTTGGTTCTATTGATTTGGAAGAATTAAAACAAACACATGCAACGTTTACTTCTTCTACGCCACTCATATCCACGGCGGACTCTCAAACTGATTTGATATCTTTGGAGTAAAAATGTTCCAAGTCAAAATTCTTCCCACTGATACCAATGCAGATTGAAGAAACATACAAATGAATTCGCAACACTTGCTTCAGTCTTGCCTAGTAGTAGTTCTACGTAGCAAACAACACAGATGACGCGTTACATGTACTTGTCTTATTTCAGTTAGACATCTCTGCGTACAATAAGTTTTATCTGTGGGACAGCTAACTTGTAGTTCAGTTTCGCCGACATTAGTTTTGAAGATAATTTACCTAGACCCAATCAGATAACAGCTGTCTTTAGGCTATGTCGCCGAGCTTTCATTGTACTTTCACAACGTCAGCTGAGACGAGTGGTCTTGCCTTATTCACACCTATATACCAGACAGTTTGGCACCTTACGCTAACCGAGTGACACGCAACCAGTTTCTTCCTAAACGTGTTATTATTTATTTTGTAATTTTATTAATATGAAATAGATTAAGGCAAATAAAATATACAAGGTGACATAACTAGCGCTATAGGGATTCCCAAGTTAAATTTAGCTAAACGGAAACAATAGAAAGCTGAAATTGTGAAGCGATAGAACTTAAGGCTCGGCAGGTGTGAACAAATATTTCGTAGTTGAACGCAGCTCTTCAAGTGGCACAGCCATACACTACTAGCATTGACTTAGTGTGCGTTTCATTCTTCCGCTAAAAAAATAGGGCATCTTCATAGAGGTGGAAATAGAGAGTTGCAGACGTAACTGTGATTGCAAACGTACTGAAATGCGCATGAGTGACAATGTATGTGAGTATGAGCATAGAATAATAAAATAGATCATGCATGCATACGGGGGCTGTGTGCCGAAAAAAAGGTTGTCGGGAAAATAATGATCGCGCCGCGAGGTAGCGCTAGGGAGAAATCATTGGTAGCATTGGTGTTTCACACAGCTTCCGTAGTTTCCCCAATAGATAGCGCCACTATCGTCGAATTTCCAGTGGAATGAAATATTGCATTGTATCGGAGTTCTATTAGATTATCCAAATACAATGGTATGAGTTACTAAACACAGCTTTCTCCCACACATTAAAAATTAACGGATATTTTATTTTTCTATCATTCAGCCCTAAGCAACAAGTTGATGCGATAACCACCGAAGTGCAGGCTAAACTCTCGAGTAGGAAAAACAATTCGGCGCGTACATGCTTCCAAAATAAAGCAATTATTTTCGTCATTAAATATTCAAATTCATTGAAATTGCGTTTATTTGAAAGGTAATTCAACTTTGAATGTGGTGATCGTTTTACAATTTTTGATATTTGAGTTAATGAAAAAGAAAAAATCGCATACTTTGATTTTGAATTAAGTCAAAGAACAAATTTAGTCAAAACAAATTGTTTGAAATAAATGATATACACATTTAGACTATAATAACCTTGAAAAGTACTTATTCAGAATAGTGGGTCTGTTGAATAAAAAATATTTTTTTTTTAGCTTTTTAGCTTTTACTATTAAGTCAAAGCTTTTAGTCTTAGTACTTGGTTAAAGTGAGGTGAATAACCTCTAGCTAAGGCTAGTTATCAAAAGCTAGAAAATTTTAGCCAAAACTTAAAATCTGTCGTATGTTGTTTGAAACAATTTAAAACAGCTGTTGCAGTTTGAGGATTGATGTTATTAGACCTCATTAAACAGACTAGTACAAAATGGATAGCTCTGCCAGCTTTAGCTCTTCCGACGAAGAAAATATCACAACAAACGAAATTTTAAATAAAAAAGAAATGTTTCTTAAATTTATTGGTTTTATTTGCGTCTTAATTAGGCCTTTTTAGTAATAAATAATTAAAGATTTCAAATTAATTGTACAAAATCACAAGTTGGATTTGATGATGTAGGCCTACCCTTACCTGTTAGGTACCTTTCCTAAACCCAGATAATAATAATATAAACTCTTGTTATTATTATCTCTGCCTATTATAAACCTAACCTGTCAGAGCTTCAACATAAGCAAACTATGATGAACTCTAATGAACAATCAGGAATTACATCGTCAGAAATGCATTAAAAAACCAAAAAGGAAGGAATGTTTAAAGAAGGGAGGCTTTAAACAAAAGATTTAACCATAAATCAACTCAACGGAATTTGATTTTGGATCAGGTAAAACTGAAAAATCTGCAAATTGAGCAATCAGAAAATTAACAATTATTGCATTTCTGCGCCAAAAATGAGTTCCAATTGTAGAAATGAACGCTGACGATTTTTCACTTCTGTATAATAAATAAGTAAAATAAGTAGGCCTAACTTCAAATTAAAATTAAAAAAAGTTAGGCCTATGTGAGTTAATGCTTCTTAATTTGGATATTTATTCTAATAGTTTTTACTATGAACTCACATAAGTTATTCTATAGCATATTGTTTTTTTGCTCGAATTAGCATAAATGGATCCATTTAAATGTCAAGGTAACAACTTTAAGTCACCAGGTGGGCATACTGAAATATATTCAAGTTTGCACTTAATAATTTTAGCTTTAGCTACATTTTATTCACTATTGCTTAGTATTCATTTTACTCACACGATTTTAAGTAATGACTTAAAATTTTAAGTTATAGCTTTTGCTTATTTTTTATTCAATAGACCCAATCTTCTGATCATTATTACTCCAGTAATCTTGTTACGCGTTGTATATTGTTCTTAAGAGAGTTGAAATTCAAGATGGTGGATGGGTCTACCGAGTCAAACACCACACGCACGCTGTAAATAGAATTATTTTCTTAGATCTGAGTTTTAGTTTTAATGAAAAAATAACTTACCCGATTTTGATAAAATTTTAAATACAAGTAGATCTAAGTAAATGAAAACATATTTGGTGTAAACAGAAATTTTACAATGACCAGAACAAAATGGCGTCCATATGGTGGACTATGTTAGGTTGATTTGAAGACCACCATTTTGTTGGGGGTTGAGTTATTGAAAAAACGGAATTGACAATCAGTTTTTATTTATTAAGATCTTCATATGATTAAGACTTGTATTAAATGATATATAGTCTGTCCGCTTGGCCGTGATACCTGACTTCTCGAAACTCAACGCCCCCTCCACTAGTTTGCCACCGGCAAGTAGTAAGTAGGCTTTCTAAGGTTTCCCATGATGTGAAATAACTGTCCCGAAATCAAATTTCGCACATCTCTTTCCGTCTTTTAAACAATAAACGTGGCAACATGTTTTCAAAACATGACCCTGTCAAGAAAATGTTTAACAATCCGGTAGTAAATAAAACAGTAATTTGATCACTTAAATTAAAACCTCAAACATCTAAACATCAAAAAAGGACTTTTGCAGTGTACGTCAAGTGTTTAAGTACTATCTGCGTTTAAAATTTGTGTTTTATTTCTTTCAAAGTGCTAAATCTAACTTGGAAATAATTTGCTCGCTTCGTTCACCAACCCCCGCGGCGAAGTAAATGCAAACAGATTATTGTATACTATGATATTTTCACGAAAATTACGATTGATTAGGACAGAGTCACTTGGTTAGGTTGGTGAGGGTAACGGTTTTTGGGATCCTGACGCATGCGAAGTAGGACCAGAATTTTTGCGTGAATGACAGGATTTTTTAAATTTAGTAGAGAGACACAAGTACACTGACAAAAACGCAATCTCCCGTATCAGTTTATCCAAATGTAGGCTACACTCTTAGATAATGATTATCTATTACATATACAACCTTCTGCCTCTAACTGATAAACAAATACATGAATTGATAATCAAATCGCTCAGCTGAACCGCTGACGTGAATTGGACGAATTTCGAAAATTAAGTTTGTATGTTTTACGGTTTCAACCTGCTATTTGGGAAAGTGGCCTATCACGAAGGCGTTGACTTGTAGTCTGCGTGTACGAAATATATTAGTAGAATTTGTTTTTTACCTCAGCCTTAAGGCCCGACTCACGCGCTACTTCGTTCCGCAGTTTGCATCCCGACCGACACTGCCTCTGATCACAAGCTGCCCCCACGATAAAATCCCCACACGAATTTGAACCGGGTACTTTTATGGTATTTTTCATTTTGATAGATTTTGGGAAAAAAAAAACAAACGTGCAGAATAAATTCCTTTAATTATTTCATTAGATAAAACACTAAAAAGTTTCATTATAGTATGGCAAATTTTAAAATATTGTTACCTCCTTTCAAAAACATGCTTCTGGTTGGATTTTTTCGCTAACAAATTCGTCCGAGCGACTAGAAAACGAACGTGTGTACCAAATCGGACGAAAACGTGACCGTTAGAGTGCGAATACATCAATGAAAATGGAGTTTTTTTGACATATCGTAAATTTCAACCCCTCCCCCAAAAATGGGGTATTTTGGGGGTAAGTCGAAAATTTTAAATTAGAACCCCTATTGAGTGACACCTCATTTTAAAGGTCTTGATAAAAGAAGAAGATTGGCGCAAACCGGATGTCTGTATGTTGAATCTATCCAACATAATGGCCAATCACAGTTATAATTTTTCCCCGTTTAAATAACATTGAAACGTTAAAGATAATGCATCTCTTATTTTTTACAAGGATTTCATCCAGTAGGTCACTCAAACTAAGTTATAAAACATAGTAATTAGTATAAATTACTTGACTTTCGGTTGATACAACCTTGCAAATGCTTTGTTATTCAAAACTGTGCATGTTTGTCGACTCCTAATAGTAAAAAGTACAGTACATGGGAATTCCAGAGGGCTTAGATTTTCTGTTTGTATGCTAATTACTATCATCTTTAACATTTCAATGTTATTTAAACGTGGAAAAACTATAACTTTGATTGGCCATTATGTTGGATAGAG
>JAGFPH010017837.1:0-17101 GCA_018207615.1 Philaenus spumarius | reverse complement strand
TGAATAGATTAACTTTGTAAAAAGTTTACCGTTGGTGTGGTTTTTACCGGAGTGAATAAGTTTTTGAATTGATTAAGCGTATATTGTCTCGGATATAACGATGCTTTATCACGTAATAGTTTATATAAATTCAGGAGTTCCACGAACAATTATTTTCTTGTAATACATATTACTAAATTAAGAGTAAAGAAAATAAATCATTTGTTTTATCGACCGAGCGAAGCGAGGTATCCGTTTTAGCTCGACCGTTCGGCATTTCGTCTGTGTGTCTGTCTGTCTCACGATTACGGCCAAACGCCTTGACCGATTTTGATGATTTTTTTTGCATAAATGTTCGTTATTCATAGGCCGAACCATGTATATATACGTTTTTTTTTCCATTTTTCACCCCTTAAATAAAATAAAAATGGTGGCCGGACCGTTTCTCTCAGCTTAAGCTTTTTCCAAAGCCAGTTTGTGGCTTAACCGTAAGTTGAATTTAAAAAGTAATAGTATTTTGCTAGTGGCAAATTTAATTTTTAACAAAATTGTATTCTTGATTTTTTCCCGTATCTCTAACGGTAAGCTCACAAAATGGCCGTAAACTTCAAATTTGTTAAAAATCGTCAAAGGTTTTGTATTTCTACCATGTTTTTATAAGTTTATTCTAAACCATTAAACAAATAAAAGAGCACTGTGGCGACAAAATCACACTGATTTAAATAAAAACCCGAACCACAAAACAAAGAGCAAAAACTATAACTAAACAACTAAACCCTCTGAGGATGATGACCATGTCATCGAAATGTACATAAGGGTAAGGTATTAAACTTAACTTACAATTTAGTTGTTTAGTTATAGTTTTTGCTCCTTGTTTTTATTTAAATCAGTGTTATTCTAAACCAATTCAAAAGTGTTCCATAGCTTTTTTGTAGATAAAGGTTTAAAAAATTCATATATGCCAGTAAAAAAATGATTGAAGTAAAATTAACAAAGTTATAAGCTCAAGAAACAAGCATGTTCAGTAACGAAAGGAAAACGTTCAATTTTAGGCCTACATAAAAAGTAGTAAATATTTTTTGTACTTTTTTCATAACTGTAAAAAAGTTTCGTAATTTAGTTCTAAATAAAACTGTATACAAATATTTATCAATTTCAAATTTGTTATTTTGAAAACACCAGTTTTTATGTTCGTACTACAAGACTGCTAATAAAACTAGGCATATTTTGAATAGTAATTTAGAAATACTATATCCCTTGCCCAAAAATGACATATTTTTTATTATTATAAGAAACTGTAGAGAATAAATCAAAGAATTGAACTGTAAATTATTATTCCATAAAAGTATTTGACTTAGCTTTACTTGAATTACAAAATGAGATGAAACAAAACAAATGAAACCTCGCGGCGATAAAGGACATATAAAAAATTACCGTTAGACAGCGTGGGAAGTGTTGGTACATGGGTTAAGATCACTATCACGACGCTTTAACATCGTTTGTTTTCATTATTTCTAATATTGGAATATGATATGGAACTGTAAATACATGGTTAAGTTTTAGTTATTTAAGTATGTAAATATTTAAAAGAAAATCTTTAGCAGTTAAAGCTCAAGAAAAGAAAACAAAAAAAACGAGTACTAGAAACCCAGGAATCGCGGGAATTGCAAAATAATGTTTTACTGGCTAAACATTGTGCTTACCTCCTTACTGGCACACTATTTTTAACCTATGCTCAAAACCACATTTGTTATTTCAACGACCGAGGTCTACTGTTCACAGAACTACTAGTTTAATAATGACTCTGTCTCTACTAATCCATTATTACATCTATTAGGCCCCTGACTATTAAAAAATCAGACATCTGATCGTCCTGATACTAAAGTAGTTTTTAACTCTGTATATAAAAGAAAAAGCACTGACTGCCTTTCCTACATAAATTTGAAGATGTAGGAAATGCTAAACGGGGAACCTTTCCTTGTTTTTTGAGAAATTAAAAATATGTAGTTAAAATATTTGTAAATTACTACCATTTTCCAATATGGCGGTCAAATTTCGAATTCTTATTGAACCCCCTATATTGTATGATGATTTTGGATTTTACAAGTTATTTTAAGACATTTTTGTTCTGGGTGTTTTTTTTTAATAGGACTAGCCATTTAAAAATTAGAGGGGTATACAGTTTTAAAATCACCCTATCTGAGCAGAAGATGTATGGAAACGTTTTGAATAAATGAAAACGCCTCTGAAATACGAAAGTTGACCGCCATATTGGAAAATGGCGGCAATTTATAAATATTTTAACTAGATAATTTTTATTTCTGAAAAAAACAAGGAAAGGTTCCCCTTTTAAAGTTTGCTGTCAGATTTAAATATGCGAGATATGTATATAGGGGTTGTAGTCTTGAAATTTAATGTGCCTATTGTATGACCTGTCCTTGGAAGTTAGAGGAAAACTAGACATTTAAAAATATTAATTTTAATTTTATCTCTATATATAAAAATTAATGTTTTTTTGGTTCTTTGTTCTCTATAGACTCAAAACCTATTCAACCGATTTCACTAAACATTTCACAGTTTATACATATCATTGCCAGGAGTGTTTTACATTAAAATTATTAGCGTCTATGGGGTTGAAATGAGGTTTCTAACTCTACATAATAAATATAAATTCAACTAACTTCCTACGAGCTATAAAACTAAAATTATGTAATATTACTTTTAAGATACCGGTATATATAAAAAACTATTTGCAATTTGATTACTTTAGTCAAAGGGATGAAATGGAAAAACTACCCTTAAAATGAAATCAAGCAATAGTGAAGCATGGCCGAGTCCACTAGTAACTTATAAATTAATATAAAAATATAATCGTTTCTTTACTTACCAGTAGGCTACTAAATTTCAAAAGTGGCTTCAGATTGGTGATGATAAAACTAATAGTATATTTGTTGTATTTACCTTTTAGGTCTGTTCAAATAATTCTATTTGAGTGTTATTAGCTACGGCCGTTTCTTCTACACAGAGACATCATCAGGCTTTGCTCTCGTCATGAATACAAACTTCACACTTTAAAAAAAAGAATTATTTAAACAGACCTAAAAGGTAAATACAATAAATATATTTAGAATAATAATCCAGAGGCTTAAAATAAAATAAATTATGAATTCAGTGAGTTACACTAGGAAGCCTATTCATACATGAATAACAAATTGAAATTGCATTATACTTCAATTAACATTCATTTCAATAAGAAATGTAAAAAACACAATATAACTCCCAATTACATTAATGTAAATATTAATTCATATAGCAAAGCTGTAATTAAAGCAAAATGTATCACAGAAAGAGTTTGGTTGAAACTAGTAGGATGCATGCAGACCATAAAATTATATTTATTATAACTCTTTTAGTAAAATCAGTGACTTTAGTATTTTTTAAATGTGTATTGTGTTTATGTGTTTTTAGTGTGTGAAGTTTGTATACATGACTAAAGCCTGATGATGTCTCTGTGTAGATGAAACGGCCGTAGCTAATAACATTCAAATAGGACTATTTAAACAGACCTAAAAGGTAAATACAATAAATATATTTAAAATAATAACCCAGAGGCTTAAAAAAAAAAAATAATAATAAAACTAATAGAACATGTCCTGGAGGTAGTGAGTATGAATTAGAGAAGTATGCCAAGTGCATGTACACCATATTTTCAAAAAGATGGAAAAGAATCTTCTAGTGGGCAGCTGAGTAAAACAGCTGTACAATCATGAATAATACTTACATGACCTACTATACAGAAACTTGAGAAATAGCCTAGTTAAACTTTTATAAATACAAAATTAGCTCTGTAAATCTCTTTAGAAGTTCAAAAAAATCGTTGACATGTTTATAATTTGAATGTTTATAACCTAAAAGTGTACTAAGATTTGCACGATTCAGCAATAAATTATATAGTTGTCACTCCATTAACAAGTTTTCTATTAAAACACAAGCATGCAAACAGTAAAATCGAAAGTTATGATAAAGTTTAAGAATTAAAGTACAATAATTACTTTTGATAAATGTTACTGTAATCTTTCCCTTGTAGGCCTTCTGTTTTATTGTATTTTGTAATCATAAAACAGATTGTTCATAAACTGTCCAAACCATGACACGCAATATTAACAATGTCACTTTATTTGTAAGCAAATGGAACATTTAATTTTGCAGTGTGTAGTAGTTTATTTGTAAAATATGTTTCCTTCTGTAATTAATTATTGTTTTAAGTGATGACATTTCTGCAGATTATATTTAATTAATGTAAATATCAGAATTTTTAAATAATGGTAAAATCTTCCAAAGTATACATTTTTTACTATTCAAAATATTGCCTTCATGGGCGTTTAAATTATAGGTTAGAGTAGAATACATCATTGTTATATTACGTTAATGAATGTAAATGTTTACATCTAATCCTATGATGTTTTTAAGTGCTTAAGGTTTTTTAATAAATTGTGTTGTATATCTACCTATTGTTTGTGACCTGAAATATGACATTTCATTCGCTAATTACAATATAGCAGATATATCCGCCTATAGTCCTGGAAGGGTTAAGACAGTACTTGTTTTGCCTTTCAATGTTGTTTCGTGACATAAGACACTTTTTCATTTTTGAAACAAATTATAAAATTTAGAGTAAAACGAAGTCGCAATCAAAATATTTAAAACTTACCAAAAATATAATAATTCTCCTAGTTTTAACACCAGAAAAATCAGCGTCACGACTGAGGAAACAAATTAATTTGACCTTCTGAGGCACCGACTCCAACGTTTCTCATATTGAACCAGCCGAATGTTTTGTAATTTGGATATTTTAATTATTTAAAGTTCAACCCAGTTCCTAACTTAAATAATATACACGAGTAATGAATTTAAATTTATTGCAATGCTGACATTTTGTGCCAATACTACGGGCACTGGAATAACATCACATATATTATTTCTCAAGGCCATTTTTTTGTCGGTACGCCATAACTTCCTTAATTAATACATCATCAAATTACATGAATGTGGCATCATTTTAAAGCTTTCCTTAACCGCAACACCGGAAAAATATACAAAATACAATTATACGAGAAAATACAAAAAAAAAAAAAAGAAATAAAGAATCCGAAAGTAAGTTGTAGGGATATTTTTCTGGCGTTGGCAACACTGATAATAACAATACCCAGCTGGAGAGCTGCTGTTACGCCACTACATTGCTATTTTTAATTAATTGTAAGCGCAACACATCTATTCTGTACTTCAACCATCACCTATGCCCACGACGCATTAAATACACACTATACGATACTAAATATACGGTGTGTACTTTAATTAAGTGGGATTTAAGTAAGTTAGAATGCGAATGCTTCGCACGGGTCAGCTAGTATGACAAAAAGCAAAAGTAAAGAAAAACAAAACAAAAAATGTGTTGACGCACGGGCATTTAAATCGATTCCAGTAATTATTATCTTAGAGTTGATGAGATATTTTATTATAATTACTTGTTCGGACATTTGCCATCATTTGTGTGTTAAATAATCAAACACGACGTTTCGGGAATACAAATCAATTCCCGTTCTGAAGTGACTAAAACTAACGGTACATAAACCTAGGCAACTAGGCCTATGTAAGGTTGAACAAAGTAAAACTACAAATTATTATTATGGTTGTAATTATCAACCATTTATCACGACACTAAAAACGACTAGTAAAGCACCGAGTGAAAATATAGAGGTTATATTATTGAGCTCAACACAGCTGTTATAGAAGAAGGGAAAGTAATCATGCGTTGTTCACATGGTTCAATAGTTTATCTGCAGATTCCAGCACTTTACACAGAACATAATATTTCCCTAGATACGTAATGCTATGTCCACTCACGATGGCCAAACGAGTGTTCACGGGATTTTGTATTGTGCACTCTGAGTGGCCGTACGAGCTGGGAGGAACAATACTGCGAAAACAATTCCATGCCGATACAGAAAATGGCGTGGCCACTCCCAGTGGCCGTACGACTCCAGAGGAACGTTTTCTTAAATGCCCTTCGAGCGCAAAGGGTTAATATTCTAGTCCAACTCGAGCGACTTACCAACAGCTTCCTCGAGGTTGACTCTTTGATGCATCTATTCAAGTGTTATTACATACAAATAACAAACACCATTATGATATTTTGCAAATCATAGTGAATCTAAAAAAATGACAACAGTAATATAAAACTCAAATAAAAATTTTATTTTCTTCAAAAACTGAAATAAATAATACAGTCACTTTTTATTTGGTTGTGTGTTAAAGTCTAAGTATTAAATAAAATAAATAACCTATACTATGGAGTACATAGAAAATACCATAAAATAAAAAAATCAATACAAAACAAAAGAAAAAAATATTTTAGTAGTACTTACATACACAAAGACAACCTAAAGCAAGTATACTGATAAAAAGAGAGCAAATAAATAATGATGGCATACATTAAGAGAATTCAAGCATTACAAAATGCAGATAAAATTATATTAAAATTAAATTATGTCAAATATATACATACAATACTTTTGTAGAAGGCAAGGGAGTAATAAGTCAATATTGAGAAATTGAAGCATTGATTCAATTAATAAAGCAACGGACTGATTGTAAAGTAGAACCACTCAAGTGTATGATGATGAAAAACGTTCCTTCCAAATGTTAAAGACATTAATATGCAATTTAATTTTGATTTGAACTATTAATATTGTATAGCTGTGTATTTTGTCATACTTAGAACACACACATAGTAATAGTTTATTTTTTTATGAAACATACTAGTAAGTCCCGTGAAAAATCACAAGTAGATTAATTAGCTACACTCCAGAAAAATACATCATTTAAAAAATACTTTTTAAAAACAACAGACTTTATTTAGGCCAACCTGACTATGCTGATGGGGATTTTAACTCGGTAAATGTGTACTATTATAAGGATTATAAAACTATTATAGGCCTATTTGTTAAAATTTTGTATCATACGTTATTATATATTTAAAGAAAGATAAAAATGTTATCTTTTAATTGTTTTTATTTCATATTGATGATCAAATGATTTAGAAGTTATTAAAAATATTGTGAAGAAACTAATAACCGAATATATGTTATAAGATGTACGAATGTTTCCGAAGTCAAACGAATAGCTATCTCTTTATAAATTTGTATAAACGAATATATTGATGATAAAAGGTTTTACTTATACACAGTTTATAACCTCAAAACAAATCTTATAACATATTATAACATACATTAGTTCTATAACTCATATTTAAAAAAATCAACTTCACAAGAAATTATAATGATTGAAGTTGTTAACATAACCCCAAAGTACAATCTGCGGTAGGTTGTCTACAGATGATGGATGAAATCAGCTGTTATATTTTATATTACTCACGTACACTCGCTTTTATAGGAGTTGATAAGCTGTTAATTTAAATGATATTTATATGTATGTCTAGATCATTATCATTAGATATTCAACAAACAAATTTTTTAAATTGTTTTTACAAATGATAATATATATGATCGTACTCTTACAACAAAAAAAAAAAAAAAAAAAAAAAAAAAAAAAAAAAAAAAAAAAAAAAATAGTAGATTTTTAGTTTTTAAAGATTTTGATTGTAATTAAATTTTATTAGTTTCCTCCGGCAGAAAACTGATTTTGAGGAATTACATACAATTATGAAAAGGCAGTAGAGCCAGAGAATGGATGCAAACTTTAGCGTATGACATTTGTCCAACTATGCCATCATCACTCCCCAAAACTATTGTCAATAGTCAAACTATTGTTTCCTTTTAATAACAAATTAAATGTTTAAAAAATAATTCACAATAGCGCTAGAATCTTTAATAGTATAAATACCTGGCCAACATAAACAATAAGAAAGCATATTAACATATTTAACAATATGCGAGAAAAAGATTAAACAGGTTTTAATATTAATACATAACCACCGTACTATGGGTGGTAATACTATGGGTTTACTGATTTAATCCTTGTTAATTAATTTCACTGGTTTGTTATTATAACCGTTTGCTTATCATAAATTGTTTCAATGCCCAAATAACTTTAATATAAAAGCTCAAAAAACATTAAAATTAATTACAAATAATACATAAATACTTATAAAATTAAAAAAGAAAAATACATTTACACCCAGAAAAACAAAATTAATATTTACAAATATTTGTATTTCAAATAATCACTTTTATATATAAATAAAATAAATTAGTAGAAGTAAATAGGTAACATTTGAATTAATCACATAATTGACTAAGTAATATGTACATTGCATACAAAATTATAAACAATAATAAAAAATTAATAAAAAGAAGATAAAGATAACATAAAGTTATACTTAAAATGGCAAAAAGTTTAGACCTCCATTGAATGGTTTTATTTCTACATCACTCGTACGTTTTTTATTTAAATAAATAAAAGACAAATGGTAATTGTTGTATAGTATCTTCAGACTAGGAATGTGTCTGGCCTAGTGGGCTTGTCATCCCTTTTATTTTTCCCCGAACCTGCCTTGGCGGTACAAACAATTCCACAAAAACTAGGTTCACAAATTACATTAAACTAAGAAAGTTACAACTCCATAACAGACTGCGTCTCACTTTCTTATAATTTTACATTATTTATATAAAAAAAGTATTTCACCTTATATAGAAAACTATGGCAAATATAAATAAATAAGGGTTTGTTTCATAAAAAATTGTTGTATAGAATGTTACAATTTTGGTGAAAAATTTTAGAAAGTTTTTATATAAAATAAAAGTGACGTCAACAAATATTCAAAGAGAGAAAAAATGTCATTTTTAGGCAAAATAAAAACTTTTACGAGAAAGTTGTAGATAATAAGTTCAATAAACTTTTGTGTTTGATCAGGAGGAAGGTGTTTTTGTACGATACTGGTTTTTTCGTAGGCTCTCTACATAATACTACCTTGTTTTAATCAAGTAAAAACTGTATTTAAAGTTTTAGGGTTCTTTTCACATTGTATTGTTTGATGCCAGGTTGGTGAAATTTAGTAAATAAACAATACATACGATTTAAAACATCTCAAATAAACAACAATAGCGGTAATTATTAAATTAACTCTACAGATGTTTGACTTAGCGCTTGGCTTTGGTCTTACACGACTCAATTGATAGCTCTACTTTGTATTGAATATTTCATCCACTAAAAATCATCCAATCATAATAAATTAAAAACCGTTGCAAAGGAAATGGTTTAAACTTTAACTTTTGTATTTACAAATTTTGTTTAAAACGTATATTTACATAAGTAATCATTGTTTTAAAATTGTAGTTTTCTGAAAACCTAATGTTGTGCGAATAAAACCCAAAGGAATGACTAAACTTTGTCACTTCTATCAAGCTCAATACTGTTTGACAATAATATAAAGATACCATTGGATTCGTCAAGATTTTAACTTTCTAAAACCATCCAATCACGCTTATAGTTTCAAAAATATAAAGGTTTTTGTAAACCCTTGCAATTGGACAGTTTTTAACCAATGAAACAGCACATTTTGCATTCGAGATATCGCTTACAAAAATATAAATATTTATATCTTGATATCGTTTTGTACGGAAAACTTCAATCTTTCGTTTGGTGTAAAGTGAACTAGATTTTACTGGTTAGATGTTATTCATACAGGGTGGGAAATACAGACTTTCATAGAATTCAAACCACCTATTGAGAACGCAAAGCAAGTCTGTTCCCACGCTGATTAAAATGGTGATTTTGTATTCCCTTTATCTACGTGAACTTTGGACAGTTTATTCTAATTTTGTCTAACAAGTAATACAATCTGAAATAGTTTACAAAATGAGGATTTAAAAGTATACAGATACATTCTATTATTTATTCTCTACACTTTCTTATTAAAATATTTCATTTTTGGGCAAAGGATATATTCCTAAATTACTATTCAAACTAGGCCTAGTTTTGTTAGCAGTCTTGTAGTAGGAACATAAAAACTGGTGTTTTCAAAATAAGAAATTTGAAATTGATAAATATGTTTGTACAGTTCTATTTAGAATTAAATTACGAAACTTTATTACATTTATGAAAAAAATTGCAAAAAATGTTTACTACTTTTTATGTACGCTTAAAGTTGAACTTTTCCTTTCGTTACTGAACATTTTTTGTTTCTTGAGCTAATAACTTTGTAAATTTTAAATAAATAATTTTTTAACTGGCATATATAAATTCTTTGAACATTTCTCTACAAAAAAGCTATGGAACAATTTTGGATTGGTTTATAATAAATATATTTGGCGAATTGTTGGAAATACGCGTGCTCAAGCACCGAAATGGCTTGGCATTGAAAAAAAATTAGCATGAACAGATCAAGGGCATTGATCAATTGAATTCACCGACTCGTACATTGAATATACAAGACCATTTGAATCATTTTCACCCGAATCGAATAACTGAGAATGGCGCATAGTATATATTATATTTTTTGTGGGAAAAGTAAATAGGATGATAGTTCCTCTCCTCCAAGACACATTTCAAGATTGAGGGCACTATACATCATAATTTGGAAAAAAAAAGTTGAAAATAAATTAGATTTATTAAAAAAGACAATGTGTGATCATTTAACCTTCAATAAAGTAGATTTATACTTACTTTTAAAATTAATCTCCCACGGAACAAATTAACTTTCATTCAAGAATAGTTGGTCCCAGTATTATTAAGTACAGTAGAGAACCCCGCTCTATTCCGAACCCCGCTAAAAAACAGGAGAAATTAAAAAGAGGTTCGTGAAAAAAACCTACATTTATTGTTATACAAATAAGTTAAATAGAGACATAAATAAATGAAAGCTGGTTTTGTTTCCTTCACGTTTTCCACCCGTTTTGCGGGAAGGAAGCTACCGCAACAAGCGTCCAGTGAAAAGGATACAGGGTTCTTTAGAAAGATTAGATACAACAGCTAGGCACTACATTCAATTCCACGTTCACTGTGCAGTACAGGTCTTACGGGAGATAAGTCATGCTACTACCATTACTGGGATCATCACGTTTATTGTCTTGCGGGTTGCGTCAACTGTCCCAGCGTTGCGTGGGAGTTGATGTTTTTTGGACGGTTACTATCACTGAGACTGCCATTTGGATAGCATGGCTTATGTACTGCACGGTGAACATAAAATCGAGTGTAGTAGTGTTGTTGCCAGTTGCGTTCATCCGTTTTTCTCCTTCGTTTTTCTTATCTTAAAGGAATTTTTTTCTCGAACTTTTTAAAGATAATGCGGTACTAATGGACAGACTGCGGGATGACAAAATGGATAGTCCGAACAACCTGTACCTTCCCTTCTATTTTTAGAAGAAATCGGAATCATAATGCAAAGGAAGGAAATAAACCCGGATGATGTAAACCTATACTAGAGCAAAGTCAAGAGCATTTGCCGCGTCTACGTGTGATACGAGTTCAGTTTGTGCGTTCACCTCCTCCTCGCTTTCCTCCGAGCCGATTAACGCTGTATAGAACAGACACTAGCAGATGTCCCTGCACTTAATTTACGTCTAGTTAATACGTTGATATTATTCATGAATTCCGCCTATTCCGAATTCCCGCTAAACCAAACAGTGTTCGAAATAGCAGCACTCTACTGTACAACAGTTAATAAACATTCAAACTAAAGCAAAATATTTTCTTAAACTAAAACATTACATATTTAGATTTTATAAATAAAATAAGGACCATAACTCTGTAATTTTGTCAGACCTATCTGAGCTGTTGTAAGGTCAATATTGTAGCTATATTGTCAAACAGTACATATTTAGAGACATTGTTAAAAGTAAATTATTTCAAAAAGGATGATTATCAACAACCAGCATCCATAGAGGTGAAATACAGAAACTTTGAGTTATTAAAACTTACAATATCAACCAATACAATTTTCATTTATTCTTAGTTGTACAGAGTTATATAATTTTACACTAAATTTAATGACTGAGATAGGTGATTCAACAACTGTCCAGTTTAAAAAATATTTCAAGTAACAAAAACTGACTGTGGCATTAACACGATTGTCAAACAGAAGTCTCTTACTTCTAATTGTTATCACATATTGATAATTGATATATCAATATGTATAGTTGTTATTCTCTCTTAAAGTTCTTAAAATTGATCACTAATTTACCTAACAAGCATAAATAGATATAGTGTATAGGTCTTTTAATATGCGAGGGAGGGAAATTTTATGATCTATTATTTAATTGAAATACAGTGCAACATATCATAATTTACCTTCCAATATAAACACTATCTGATATTTGGTTGACCAGTTAAACTGATATAAACATAATTTTAAAAATTACCAGAGAAATATTTTGGTTGCACTAACTTACTGATTGTAGCTTGTGATCGTGTGCGTGTGTCAATAGTCTGTCTATACTATTTTAGTTCAATTGTGACCTTGGTTCCATCCACTATTGTTTTTGTACGACTACCATATTTTGGCCTTTGGGCATCGAACCCGGCAAGACAAGTGTGGTAGGCTTCAAAACTATTTAGACGGGCATGTGGAGAGCGTAGTCGGTGCCAGT
Organism: Philaenus spumarius; assembly: GCA_018207615.1. NCBI lineage: Eukaryota > Metazoa > Arthropoda > Insecta > Hemiptera > Aphrophoridae > Philaenus > Philaenus spumarius. The sequence goes on along the minus strand of JAGFPH010017837.1, from coordinate 4,517 downwards.
AACAGATTTCAACATAAGATTATTTAGCATCACTTTAAATTCCAAATCTTTAATTTCTGCTTCATTTAGGGTGCATAAATTTTAACATTATACAATATGAATAATAAATAGAATAAAAATTGAACACAAAATCGCACAGCTAATACGTTTATTAACTCAAACGCATTTCAAGTCACCATATATAGTGATGCACGAGCTATATTAGTCAAACTATAACTCAAATGACTTTTTCGTTGAAGCGCGTTTGAGTTAATAAACTTATTAGTTGTGAGATATTGTGTTTAAGTTTTATTCTATCAAGTATATTTTCTCAGAAGTTAAGCTCTATATTTATTTGTATGAATACTAACACCATGAAATTTCATTGTTTACCATCTTGCTACAATACAAATTTTATTCAAAGGAAGTAAATTATGTATGATACTGCATTTAGAGTTATGTTTGGTTTAATTGATGACCGAAGAGATCAGGAAAATAATATACAGGATATTTCAAAAAGTACTTAACAACTTTGAAAAATCATATTAATTTATTCAGAAAACCTACAGAGGTGATTGTAGTGTCAATTTGTAGGGAAACACATCAAGTTTTGACTCGCGTAGTTCGCTAGTGCCGAACACACTGTCACGAGTGCTAGCGGCAGTTGCATCAAAGATGGCTGCCTTCACTGGACCCGAGCGCGCTTGCTGTGTATTTTGGTTAGAAGAATCAAAGTCGGCGACAACAGTTCAGCGTAATTTCCGTACCAAGTACGCTAAAGAACCTCCTAGTAGGCCTACAATTAATGAGTGGCATAAATGTTTTGTAGAAACATGGTGTTCGGTAAGACATAAGAAATCACCAGGTCGTCCAAGCACGTCTGGCGAAGTCGTTGAGCAAGTGAGACAAAGTTTTGTCAACAGCCCTACGAAATCGACCTGGCGAGCATCTCGCGAGCTGCAAGTTCCGCATACGACTGTTTGGCGAGTGTTGAAAAAACGTTTGCATTTAAAACCGTACAAATTTACAAGCAATAAAAGACACTGATAAGATTGCATGTGAGAACTTCTGTTCGGATTTGTTAAATCGAGTGGATGAGGATGTACAGTTTTTGGACAACATAATCTTTTCTGACGAGTCGACTGTTCACTTAAGTGAAGAGATTAACACACATAACTGTAGGATTTGGGGCAGTGAAAATCCCGATCAAATATTGCAACATGTTCGAGATAGACCTAAACTTAACGTTTTTTGTGCATTGAGCAAGAACAAAATTTACGGCCCCTTTTTTTCCAAGAGAGAACCATCAACGGGATAGTGTACCTGGACATGTTACAACAATTTTTGATACCACAGATCAATGAGGATGATGAAGAACACAATGTTTATTTCATGCAAGATGGCGCACCACCTTACTACCTGACTGATGTCTGAGATTTTCTGAATGACCGCTTTCCAGGTCATTGGATTGGCCGTGATGCACCAATTGCATGGCCCCCACGTTCCCCAGACCTGACACCGCTAGATTTTTCTTATGGGGATTCATCAAGGATATCATCTACGTACCTCCTTTGACGGCTTCTCTACCTGAGCTTAGAGGGAGAATTTATGCCGCCACTGAGCAAGTCACTCCGCTGAGTTTGGGAGGAAATTGACTTCCGATAGGATGTGAACAGGATCACCAATGGAAGCCACATAGAGCATCTTTAGTTTAAGGTAAAAAACTTGTTGTGTTTCCCTATAAATTGAGACTACAATTACCTCTGTAGGTCCTCTGAATACATTAATATGATTTTTCAAAGTTGTAATAAAGTACTTTTAGATATAAAAATAAAGGTTCTATAAATGTTAAGTTTCTGTTTTAGGTGGAACACTCTGTAGCAGAGCTTAAACACTATTCAGTTGACAAAAAATAAAATTTAAACAAGTTGAAGGTTAATAGCAATTAGCCAGTTTTATAGGTTGTGAAACTTATTAATTGGTTTTCACTTCAGGCTTTGAGACAGTGATAAACAGAGTTTCACTGTCTACATAGGATTTATGAAATATAAAAAAATAAACGGTATCAGTTAACTGACACAAACTTTCTCCCAACTTACTGTAGTCAAAATAATATTGTTTTTAATCATTTTATTTACTACTTTTTAGAACAAAACAAAAAAATAATATTCTACCTACGTCAATCGTATAAAAAAATTTTTGTCCCAGGCGGGATTCGATCGCGCGACCTTTGAATTACTGGCGTGCTCGCTACTGTGGTGCTACCCCGTGCGGCCGCTGCCGCGATGCTAGATTGACAACACAAACTTGTTTATTTTTAAACATTTCCCCATAATTATAAAACGCCAAAGTTTTGATAAAAGCGGGTGGTGTCATTTTGTTTGGCATCTTAAGCACTATAAATACTGAAAATTTGATCAAAATCGTTAGAGCCGTTTTTGAGAAATTTGCATTTTTGTCGTTTTTTATGGGTTTTTAGGGGTAAATTACCCTTAAAAATTAAAAATTCAAAAAATGAAAAAAACGCCTGGAGATATTAGGGTTTAGTACTTACATACCAAATTTCATGAAAATCGGACCAATAGTGTCCTCTCTGGTCGTGTATACATACAGACAGACTGACAGACAGACACCACTCTAAAAACACTTTTTTGGGTTCAGGGAGCACCAAAACAAAAAATTCCACTAAAAATATTTTTGGGTTCAGGGAGCACCAACACAGATAATTGCACTAAACAATTTTTTGGGGTTCTGGGAGCACCAAAACAGATAATTCAACTGAAAATTCAAATTCGAACATTTTTACGAAAACAATACTTTCTCCATATACTACGTGTAGGGTGGAGAAAGTAAAAAACATAATTTACGACTTAAATAAATAAATAAATAATATCCTAATAAAAATACAACCCAGTAATTGAAAATAACATTATGTTACTTTAGTCACAAAATAGATTTCAATAAACGATGATCAAGAAATATATGCGACAGTAGTCAATGCACAGATTGTCAAGCTTTAAACGCTTCGGAGGTGTCTGCAATATATTTATTCATGGAAAATTGAAACTAATTAACAATTACCAAACATTTAAAAATTAATTCGATTCCTCTAGTTTTTATATACTTGTTATACCACACATTTCTCAATCATTAAAAACCTATTTCCTAAGATTCATCCTACCATTAAAATACTAATTTTCTAATAATCAATGCCATTATTGAAATGATAGGCCGTACTCTCTTGTAACTTGAGGCGTGTGCGTAGATGCTACCGAGAGCAGAAGAGGTACATCATTAGGATCGAGATCTAGAGTCGAGGTCAACGTATCCATATCTAAGAACTCTGAGGTCAATAACATCTCTGCCAAAGCATGACTGCGGATGCACAGTTCAGACAGCTTGGATTCAATGTGGCTCAAACACTGAAACAATATAAAATATTTTTTTAAATTTCTAATTTCATAAATTATGTTGATTTCTTATACTATAGTTTATAATTTTGGTAAGTATAGAATAATTAATCCCTCTTTACGTAATAAACACACAAAATATAAACAAATAGTAAGAACTTGGGCCAGTTGTTAACTCAAGCATAAGTTATTTGCATGGTTTCTTTTCTCCTAGCTCAGTTCTGTTGGTCAACTGGAGTGGTCATGTTAACGTTTGTCTTTCAGTTTAACTTAGGAATTTATTAGCCGAATTTTCAAAGAAAATAAGAGCTATTACACTTAACCCAACTTGAAAGCGGATGGTCGGAGGAGGGTAGGACTTCGTTTCTTTAAGTTTCAGACCATTTGGAGACGATACCCAAAATTCATAAATTTACATGTATATAAGTTATGTAGAGGATTTTAGCTTAAGTAGTACTGTAGTTCGTAGAAGCACAGTAAGCATTCTCATTGTTTTCTCGCAAGAGCGTTAGCCTGCCAGTGTTAGTCGAGGTTGCACCCAGTACACATCAAATGTACTTTGAAATTAAAATAAGTTTTAAAGTCATATTAAAATCTTGTTCAATTATAAAAAAAGTGTTTTTTTTTAAAAAAAAGGCACATCCTCGAAACCAAACCATAACTTATATATATATGTTTTATTGCCGGATTGATAAGTGGTAGTAAATATGCTTCGAAATTGCAGAATGTTTGGTGAAAGGGTCCTTGTAGGATTTCCCAGATACGGATTTTTTTATTTTTTCGATTCAAGAAAAAATGGCAAAGTTAAAACGAGGAAATTGTATGATTTCTCCCATTCATAAGACCGAGTACAATTTGTGAGTTATATCACTCGAAAGGCAATTAAATTTACTATAATCCTGAGCAAAAGGTATTTTTGGTACAGTTCCCGGAACAATGAACAAAGTTCACAGGAAACTTCCGATAAATGATTTTTTCACTATCAACGTAAGATAATTGCACAATTTCTCCCATTAATATCATATATCATTTCATTGAGTTATATCATTTGAAAGGCAATTAAATTTACTATAATGATGTGCAAAGGTATTTTTGGTACAGTTCCCGGAACAATGAACAAAATTCACA
>JAGFPH010017836.1:3192-17102 GCA_018207615.1 Philaenus spumarius | reverse complement strand
TTTTGTTGGTTGTAGTAAGTGAGCACTGATCATGGTCCCCAGACTAATTGTGACCAACCAAACAGATGCAACGAAAGTATTCATAAGCGTATGTAACAAAGAAGGCAAAATGGGATATTAATTTTAAAATATGCCTTCAGTGTTGGTTAGTGTTTTTATAAAAGAATAGGCTATCATCTACAAAATAGTAGGGCTACTCTAAGTTATGACTAGTTTTTCCCAAAATATATTAAATCAATAGGTCTACCTGTCTATACCATTGGATGGCCAAATAAGTATAACTTCCACCGTCTGGTCTGACGCGGCCCAAATTTTTTTACTAATTTTTTTCTTGTGTGTACTTTTAGTAGATTTTCTAAACGCAGAAAAAAAGAAATATTAAAAATACACGTTGTTAAGACAACGCCGTATTCCTGTCAACCGTATTTGAAATTGCTAAACAAATCAATGCCAATTCTTACCTTATGAGAAATTATTTAATAAATGATAACTACAAACAGAAAATTAATTTCTATCATTAGTTACGAATAAAACGGTTATTTTATATGTTTTACACCAAAACGAGCATTTCTTTTACATATCGACAAAAGCACACGAGTTTGATTTATTAATACAGAGTCTATCCTGCATCGACAAAACTTTCACAAAGTCACGTTTCAAACGCTCAATCTAGATTCAACTCACGTAACAGATAAAAGGAATCTAAGATATGGAACGGCGATCAAATTGAATGAAAACTTTCTGCACATAGGTCTATACAATAGTTAGCCTAGAAAGTTACTTAGAATGGTGTCAATGGGTTTGACTGGAGTGTTTTATGAAACTGTTTAAGTACATTTCTTTCCAGTTCGAGTACTGCACTCGTATATTGTTGTTTAGTTGCGCGATTCTTTTATGGTACTCAAAGAAACTACCAAGTAAAGTTATATTTTAAAAGAAAAAATTAAATTACAAGGCCAAGAGAATATAGTGCGTACCAAATTACACATGCTTGGCACTGTTTCTACATTTATAAATCTATATACATAAAAGCGAAACACCACTCACTCACTCACTGACTCACTCATCACGATTTCTCAAAAACTACGGAACGGATTGAAATGAAATTTGGTATGTAGCTTCCTCTAGGACCATAGGTGCTCACCAACAAAAGGTTTGAAAAAATTCGAAATTTTAGGGGGGGTTTGGGGGATCAAAGTTATTAAATCACGATTTCTTCAAAACTACCGAACGGATTTAAATGAAATTTGGTATGTAGCTTCCTCTAGAGCCATAAGTGTTCACTAAAAAAGAGTTTTAAAACTTGGAAATTTTAGGAGGGTTTGGGGGTAAAAATTACTAAATCACGATTTCTCCAAAATAACCGAACAGATTGGAATGCAATTTGGTATGTAGCTTCCTCTAGGGCCATAGGTACTCACTAAGAAAGGGTATGAAAATTTTCGAAATTTTAGGAGGGGTTTGGGGGGATCAAAGTTACTAAAATCATAATTTCTGATCTTTTATTATTATGACAATAGTGCTTTTATCATTTAAGATATATATATAAGCCAAATACCACTCACTGACTGAACACTTAAAAAGAATACAATTACGTTAAAAAGATTGAAAATACCAACCACCACGGGCAACGCCGTACGGGTCAGCTAGTGTTATCTAAATTTTAAAGTGGTGTCGTTTTTACTTTAGCATTTTTAATATGTTACTGTTTAAATTATCTGTTTAAAACTGGTGTGTTTCCCATAAAACGAAATTTGTATGCAATTAGATGTCTTCGGCGAAAAGTAAAATGTCCTGCTTTATTTATTTAGTAATTAGTACCGGGATACCGAACTACTGCCGGGTTAAGGTTCTGATTGGATTCAATAATTGCAAGTGTTCTATTCGAACTTATTGCTTTCAGTGAATAAATTTAAGTAGGAAATCTAAAATAAAGTAGTTTATAAATAAAACAAGTTCAAAGAGGAAATAATTATTCCAACCATAATGAATATAATCAAAGTAAAAACTAAACATAGATTTAAAACAACTTTTTCTAAAATATACCCCTTATTAATGAATTCCCATAGGAAAGATGAGCTATTGCAGTGACCCAAATGGTAAGACCTAAGGTCGGGAGTAGTAAAATGAACACCTATCAGGGTGTCTTTAGAATTTATATATATATATATATATATATATATATATATATATATGTGTGTGTGTTCGCACTGTGGCGGCCGTATTTTAAGAAAGTTGGTGCACAAGTTGGTTGTTACGTCGCTCGGACGAGTTCATTAGCCAACAAAATCCAACAACCGGAAACATTTTTTTTACGGGAAGTAACTATTTTTGAGATTTTCGCACGACAATTAAACTTCTTAGAGTTTTATCTAAACAAATAAATGTAGTAAATGTAGAATATTATTCTGAACATTTTATTTCAACCTTATAGCTCGCTTGGTTCCCCCAGAATCGATCAAAACGTAGAATACCGTAAAAGTACCGGGTACGTATTCTGATCCGGGCCGACTGCCGAGTACGCTGCGAGCGAAGCGAAGCAGTCTATAACCCAAGGCCGCAGGAATCGGAGTTCTAATTATGCGAGTTTTTCCGCTGTGAGTGGAACAATGGAGCATGCGAGTTGAAGCCGGAGGCTTAGGTGCAAACAAATTTTACTAATATATTTTGTACACAGAGGCAGTTGTTCAGCGCCTTCATGAGTGCATCAATTTCGCAAATAGTTGGTTGAAACCCTAAATCATATAAGGTTAGTTTTGGAAATTCGCTCAAGTCTGTCAGCGATTCAGCTGCGTGGTCGAATTATTAAGTTGTGAAATTAAACACGTCAAAAATTCCTACATACGATTTACACTATCAGTATTAAAACACTAACATAACATACTGTGTACGGTACTTTCCATAATGTAAATTGAGTATTATTTCTGATTGCCTTATTAAACTGGTTAATTTTACTGTAAATTTACTTTTTTGTATACTAACAGCTCTCAGTCCTTTATTTTTCTTTTTTATTTGCTAGTGACGTTTCGCCTTTTTTATTCAGGCATTACCAAACCTATATTTCTAATTAATTCATTAGTAATTACTAATTAAATATAGGTTTGATAATGCCTGAATAAAAAAAGGCGAAACGTACGTCACCAACAAATAAAAAATAAAGGACTGAGAGCTGAAAGTATACAAAAAAGTAAATGTATACTAAATTGAGTATTTGTATCACTTACACTGTCAAGCCAATGACCTACATTACGTTGATATCCCATTATTACAGATGTTTCACTAGTTTCAGGGCTGAATTCCCTTAAGTATAATAAATTCTATCTCAACGATTAACGTAATGTAATATCTGAAATATTAAATGTGCAACAAAATATTAAAACAAAAACCTTTTATAATAAATGTATTAATAATATTCATTCTAGTAAGAGTTCTAACTTTACCTTCTATCTTCAAATTGGGTTTACTCTAAACATAATTAAATTTGCTTCCCTGCTCCTTAAACAGCACTTCAGTGAAACGGATCCTGGAACTCTTCCAGAATAGAGCGCTTCTTGGGAGTTTACCAAACAAGATGCGTTCAATGATATTGAGGAAAATTATTAAGGACATACTAATGGCGTCTATTAAGGCTAATTAGGTTTTCAATGGTTATGATTGTTTAGTAGTTTTAGTGGAAGTAAACTAATATATTTTGTCATATATTTCCTAATAATTGGAAGCAATTCGACAAGTACGAGTAATTAACAGTAACATTGTATTTCAATGTATTAGTTAAGGTTTTTTATTTATCAACGGTACAAATTTAAACGATAATTTTTTAAATAGTAAGAGGTAAGACAATATGCATTGTACGGGATTGTTAACATGACAAAAATTTATTTTTTTGGTGTAACGTAAATTTCCAACCCTTCCCCAAAAAAGAGGATAAGTCGACAATTTTAAAAGAGAACCCCTATTGAGTGACCCCTTATTTTAAAGATCTTGATAAAGAAAGAAGATTGGCACAAACCGTAGGTCTGTATGTTGACTATCCAGCATAATGGCCAACCAAATTATAATTTTTCAACATTTAAATAACATCAAAATGTTAAAGATGATTCTTCTGTTTATTTTTACAAGGGTTTCATCCAGTAGGTCACTCAATCTAAGTTGTAAAACATAGTAATTGTTATAAAACCTAGACGGCTTACGCCGAAGGATCGAACACGCCTGTCGCCTTATCACACCAGAAATGTTGGGAAATGTTAGGCTACACTTTGAGTCTGGGCTGTATTTTTTCAAGACGTCAATGGTTCTCATTTCGAGCATATAATCTGAGTCAAAATCAGGTGAGTTCTAAAGGTTTTACTCGTTGTAACATAATTATTAATGAATCTTTAAATAGGAGTTTTTTTGGGAAAATTATAACTTTGATTGGCTATTATGTTTGATAGAGTCAACATACAGACCTTCGGTTTGTGCTAATCATCTTCTTTTATCAAGATCTTTAAAATAAAGTGTCACTCAATAGGGGTTCTCATTTAAAATTTTCGACTCACCCCCAAAATACTGCATTTTTTTGGGAGAGGTTAAAATCTACGTTACACCAAAAAATTCCATTGTTGGTCATGTTAACAATCCCCAAAGCAAATCCAACTATTTCCATTCATAAACAAAATAATAGGGGGTAGGACTTTTATGATACCCTTTACAATACAGTATTTGAAAAAAATATGCTTTTCCTAAAATAAAAGTAAAATATTACATAATAAAAATAATTTATAATAAAACTTCATATACATGACTCAAAAAAGTATGGGGAGCTTATTTATGAAAATTTGTAAAAGTGAGTCCATTGGCCCCACCCGGCTTTGCACGGATAGACAAATCAAAGTTAAATGTATATTAACAAAAAAATATTTTATCAATAAATATATTACACTATGCATTTCTTATGGGGATTTTTAGTAACTTTGATCCCCCCAAACCTCCCCTAAAATTTCGATTTTTTTTTTTTTTAACTCTTTCTTAGCGAGCACCTAGGGCCCTAGAGGAAGCTACATAATAAATTTCATTCCAATCCGTTCGGTGTTTCTTTTTAGTAACTTTGACCCCCCCAAACCTCCCCTAAAATTTCTAATTTTTTGAAAAACTTTCTTAGCGAGCACCTATGGCCCTAGGGGAAGCTACATACCGAATTTCTTTCCAATCCGTTGGTGATTTTGTAACTTTGCCCCCCCCCCCAAACTCCCCTAAAATTTCGATTTTTTTTGTTTTAAACCTTTCTTAGAAAGCATCTATGGCCCTAGAGGAAGCTACATACCAAATTTCATTCCAATCCGTTAGGTAGGTTTTGATGAATCCTGATTTAGTAACTTTGACCCCCCAAAACCCCCCTAAAATTTCGAATTTTCGGAAACCCTTTCTTAGTGCGCGTCTAGAGCCTATAAAGAGTATTAGTGCAAAATTTCATGTTTGTAGGCCTCGTGGTTTTGGAGAAACTGTGATGAGTCAATGAGTCAATGGTATTTGGCTTTTATAAGTATAGATAGATGAGGTTTCTCGAAAATTAATACGGATACATCTATTGAAATAGAATTAACTCATTGTATTTTCCCTTTGCAGATACGTATGACTTTTATAAACCATCTTAAAGTTGCAAATTTAATCCTGTGCATTACACAAAGGTCTGACGGTTGTATTACAGTAATGAAATAACTCAATCACGCAGCTGAACCACTGAAGTGAGTTGAACGAGTTTAAAAAACTCAATTTACATATTTTAGGGTTTCCAACTCTTTGGGAAATTACTGTAGTCATGAAGGTGCTAAATATATTAGTAGAATTAGTTTACACCTTCTCTTCCAGCCCTCAGACGCTACTTCGTTTCTCTTTCAGCGGAAAAATTCGCTTTGAGAGTTTGCACCTCAATCTGGCGGCTTCTTATTATGAATCCTGTCGCTTCGATCACGGCATAGAAACTCTCGAGCGGCGATCAGACGCTGTTCCCACGGTAAAACTCGTCTAGTGGATTTAAACCGAATACTTTCATGGAATTTTACGATTTGATCGATTTTGGGGGGACCGGACGATCTATAAGGTTGTAAAAAATAGTGCAGAATAATCTCCTAAATAATTTTTTTTTATGGCGGCCCTAAACGTGTTGAAATAAATTGACATAAAGTTGCTAATATCTCGAAAAGGAAAAATTTTTAGAAAAAATTTCTAGAGGCAAAAAATGTTTATTTCAAAGTGCTTGACCTAAACAAAGTGCTCCCAAATCGATTTCGTAAATTTTATTTTTACTCCTTCATCTTAGAAAATTTAAAAAATAAAATTTATGAAATTGATTTGGGAGCACTTTTTTAGGTCAAGTACTTTGAAATAAACATTTTTTGTCTCTTGAAATTTTTTCTAAAAATTCTTCCTTTTCGAGATATTAGCAACTTTATGTCAATTTATTTCAATACGTTTAGGGACGCCATTTTGGTTAGAGTGGACCTTTCGAAGTTCGGTTTGCGGCAATGTGTTCTACTAACTAAGACCTTTAATTTGATGTCAAACTCGACCTATGCTGCTATTTAAGAATTTTGTCTGACTCCTCGTGGGCCGTCCCCCTTAAGGGATAAAAAAGTGATAATACCTTAAAAGAGTAGACATTTATGGCTATTATTGATATACCAAGACTCATTACTTTATCTATAACGGTAAAAAATATATTACACCGTTCCGGGACTTTTCAATCACACTGTATATGAATTTTAATGACAAACCAAAACGTGTTCTGGGGACCATGATTGGTGCTCATTTTCTACTCCCGACCTTGGGTCTCACCATAAGGGCCACTGCAATAGCACATTTTCCTATGGAAATTCGATAATAATGATCAAATTTCGGATTAATCCAATATGAATAACGATTTATATGCAAGACAATTTTCACTTCTGTCAGCAGTCCCACGACTGCTTTCTTTCTTTGTTTTCATTACTTCTTGTACTCCAATCAGTATTTCAAAGTTCCTCATACTTCTTTTAGCCACAAGTAGCACTAATTAGGTTTTATTCGGTGCAATTGCAAAATCCATATTCTCCAGCCAGTCACAGACTTGTCCTTCTGCCTGATCTTGGCCTCCAAGTAGCATCCACTTCCCTCTCTGGAAAATAATAGTCTATATCAAAGCCCACTAAAGAATACCGTTACGAGGCGGCCAATAGGATCGGTGCGCAGCGTTGCCATATCCACTAGCCTCGAACACTCCTGATATTTACCGCTCGAGGCTTGATCGCACAGTTTAAAGAATTATAAATGCGTTGAGTCAGCTGCAGTCAGTTAGAAGCGCGGGAAGAACGTGACAACGTCGCACTACGGTGATTGGAGCGTTCAAGGTCTCTGTGTACACAAGCCCGTCCCTCAACGGTATTCTTTAGATGGCTTTGATATAGTTTACGTATTTCATTAAGAACTAAAAAATGTCACCTCTGCAGCTAGAGTTAAACGTATGATATATCTCTGGGGTACAAAGTGTATTAAGTAATATAAAGTCCAAGTTTAGTTGTAGTTTTAAACTTCGTTACGTTTGCAATAAGCAGTCCAGTATTGTATTACACTTCCTGCTGCAACCAGTAAATTAACTTCAGGCGTGACCTGTACCTTTGTTTCTGTCGCGGGAAATAAAACCCAGCTTTATGTTGCTGGCGTTGACGTTGATATTGACGTTACCGTGGTAACGTGAAAGAGATCTGAATATTTAATGGGTTTCATGTTTAGTAACTTGAAAGAAATAGTTGAAGAGCATAATTCAAATAATATATATATTATATATGTATACAGATTGTTCATAAAGTCCCTTTAACCCTCTTCATTATTTTTTGTTACTGAAAATAAGTTAACAAACTTTGTATATACCTTGTGTTGGACAACAGACACATTTTTGACATAACTGCCCCTCTATGATTTTGGGGGGCTTAGAGGGGTAAAGAGGTTAAGAATTTCAAATATAAAGGTAGGCCACGTAATACACCATTGAAAAGATAAACAGATTGTCGCAAACTAGAGCTTAATATATTATTTCGTTTCAAAGTAACGGATAATCAAAGTTCTGGAAAATGATATCATGATTCATTGAATAAACTCCTTGTCCTCATTTGAGGGATTCGTTTGTAAAAAAGGAAAAACTGAGTGCTATCACAACAAATACCAGGAACAAAATGAGGAAAAATATTGCTATCCAATCAGTGATGCTTATGTAATAGCTTATGCTAGCTGAAACTTTGTACGTTATTTTCTTACAAGGTGCATATAAAATAAACCAGTTTTACACTTTGTAACGTTCTGCTAAGGGATTGAAAAGTAGTAACAACCCCTAAAACTATAAATATTAATGGAATAACGTTGAAGAACGTGAAATTTGGTACACGTATGTTCATAAGAACTAGAGACGCACTAAGAATTAATTTTAAAATATTTGTCCTTTAAGGGTTGAAACAATACCTACAAAAATAAATGTGGTTTGTTATACTTTCTTTAAAGCTAAAAAGTTGAAATTTTTTACATTTATTTCTTGAAAAACACATAAGAAACCCAGTTTTACATTTTGTTACGTGCTGCTAAGGGGTGAAATGTGATAACAACCCCTAAAAACTATAAATATTAATTGGTTTCCTTTCCTTAAAGCTAGAGATCTGAAATTTTGCATTTGTTAATTTTAAGAAAATGTGTAAAACTGATCAAATTTCTCCCGATCTATGCATACGCATATTAAAGTCGTATCTGTTCGACCTGCAACATCTAGCTAAGACTGTAATTTACCAGTCTGTAGATTTAGCGGTTGAAAAATAAGACGCTCTGAATTCTTTATTTTTAATTGATTTAAATTATTCAGCAAACATACCTTGACGAAGACGATTGACGGGCAGCCAATGAACATAACATACCAAACTAATTGAAAACACATGTAATAATTCACTTTCGTGAAATAAAAGATGAAAGAAAATGAGGGAGAAATTTTACAATTATGTAACATAGTGATGCAAAACAATTCCCCGTAGCGAAGCACGGGTATTCAGCTAGTCTATTATAAGAGACATTTCTATGTTTCTAATTATTCCTACAGTAACTGTTGACACGATTTCCAAGAATTTTATTCAAAGACTGCATCAAATCAGAGCTACAGTCTGAGCTTTATAAAATGAGGTCAAATAACCATGAAACCCTATCGCATTGAAGGCATTACGTACGTCTAGGCACTGGCTTCAAAGGTTATTGTGAACATTTCAAAGATTAAATATCAACTTAAATCGGATGCATGTTTTATCAACAAAATAGGTGTTTTAAATTGTATCACATATAATTTTTAACGGTCAAATTTTTTACAATAAAATAAACACTGGGGGCAAACATAAATCATCTGTTTAATCTAATTTATAAATGATCTTATTCTTGAATTCACTGTGGTACTTTAAAACTAAATCATATTTAATAGTAACTATCAAATTTATTTTATGTATTTAGGTATGTTCAATAAAGTAGCACATGATATTTACGTGGCCTTATTTATTAATCCCATTTCTAGCACTTAATAAATTATATATCTATCCACTCATCACGAAATCTCAAAAACCGACGAACGGATTGGAATGAAATTTGGTATGTAGTTTCCGTTAAGAAAGGTTTTCAAATAATTCGAAATTTTAGAGGGGGTTTGGGGGGTCGAAATTACTAAACATCCCCATAAGAAATACATAGTGTAATATATTTATTAATATTTTTTTTGTTTTTTGTTAATATACATTTAACTTTGATTTGTCTATAAGTGCAAAGCCAGATCGTTCCAAATAGTATTATATATATTTATATATACAGGTATCCCCGAACTCTCTGGCCCCCTTTTGTGGATTTGTCCCTGGGATCGAGACAAACATATTTCACAATACAAACATTTCTACAGTGTTTACTTTTTTCGTCTGTCCGTCTGTATATGTTTTCTTACAAAAAAATCATAGATCAAGAACTTTTCAAGGTAGACACTTGAAATTTAGTACCAATCTGTACTTACTGTAAGTACTGTATTTGAAAATGACGGCTATTTAAAAAGTGTAAACCTTATTATCTCATAACCCGTTGTTTTTTTTTTTTTTTTTTATAAAAATTACCAAGAATAGCAAAAATGTTGAAATTTAACACCGAACCGATGATAAAATAGTTACAAAAATTGGATGAGAAATAATAATTACAATATGAATTTTTTAAATCGATGATATTTAAAATCATTCATACAAGTAAGTTATGTACCTTACACATGATTGTATTTAAAAAAAAACTTTTTAAAATAGATCGTTGAAAATCGGCATGAACGTGTAAGTTTACACTACGGAAGATGATTTAACTTATTTTCTACAATGTTTATGATAAAAAGAACCTGTGATCAAACATCTCAGCCGGATGTATTAACTTTAACTTATTTTGTATCATATACTGCATCTTATACACTGTAACCACAAAGACAGTTCCTAAATATTCCACTAAAAGCGCTTCATGAAAATCAGCTGATATTGTTATGTTAGCCTCTGTTTTGTTTTTGTAGATTGCTTTTGTGTTTGCTTCTGGTATTGTGTTTGACAATGATCTTTTTTCAGTACTTGAGTAGTTTTTTTAATTTCTGTAAGTTATTTATTTTGTTTTATGCTTTTAAGTTAATTTGTCAATAGGTTTTTGACGTTGTTTTAGTGTTTTAAAAGTAGGTGTTTAATGTTTAAAAAGTATTAAGGCCAAATTTTTTATGGTGCCCTAACCTAAAATGATAACTAACTGACTATAAACATTGAAGAAACAATTGTTTCTTCAATGCTATAAAATATTAGATGCGTTAATAAACGATGAAATTCCATCAGTTGTTGGTGAATGATTTGGTTATTTTTGTGAATCTGTTGAGAAATAGACGTCGCGATCATGTGAATGTACCAGGTAGACCTGATGCTGAAATTTTAATAGATGCGATTTTACAAAATGTTAACTTATCTGATAATTTAGAAATACCGTCGGAAACAATCAATAATACGATCAATCAGCCGAACCGTTGACGTGAGTTCAAGAAATCAAGTTTATATGTTTTCAACCAACTATTTGGGAAATTGGTCTACTCACGAAGGCGCTGGATGGCAGCCTACTTGAAAATGTCAGAGTATACAATAATCTGTTTGCATTGGCTTCGCATTGGGTCGCTGCCGGAGTTAGTGATTGAAGTGAGCAGGGGTGGAGCCGGTAGTTATTAATAAAATCACAAAAATCTCTAGTTTTTCATAGAGCCATTTGTTTTCACTTCTTAATTTTTATCGCAAATACGGATGTATAGTACTTCACGAAAGTTTTAAAGAATAAAAGACACACTAAACAAACATAATTTTGTTGGTGTATGGACCAAACATTTCCATGGTCCATAGTAGGTTGGAGTATGGGATCTGTTGTTGGGGAGGTACGTATATTACTAATCTTAGGACTTTGATTGTGATATAGAAGAGGTTCGTACGGATTATATTAAATAAAACAAGGCTTCTTTACCATTGTTTCGATGTATCATTGTATTGCCTCTTCGCTATCTGTTTATTTACTAAGCCCTTACAATATTTTATATTAGGAGTCAGGGTTCTTCATTTTTTTGCTACACAATTGATTATTTTTAACATGCAAAAGCAAAGCAAAGGTACCTAAAGCCAGATTAACAATTTACTTAAATTTCTTCTCTGTAACTGCACCTAGCCTCCACAATAAACTTACTGAAGAAATTAAAAAATCTGGTAAACTAAGGAAATATTTGATTCTCCTGAAGAACTGGCTATTGAGCAGGGACGATGTGGAGGGCTTGTTGGATGTGGTCGTGTGATGATCTATGTTGTATGTGTGAGTGGTTGTGTGAGAGAGATGGAAGTACAGTAGTTTTGAGCCTGTGTGTGTAAGAGAGTATGGATGTGCACTGTGTGATTTAAATTTGGATAGAGTAAAAGGTTGAGTGTTTTTTATAATATAATTAAGTAGACTCCTACATCTCCTAAATAATAAAATTACGAAATCGATTTGAAAGCAATTTCTCAGGTCAAGCACGGTGAAAAAAACATTTTTTGTCTCCAGATTTTTTCCAAAAACTCTTCCTTTTCGAGATATTAGCAACTTTATGTCGATTTATTTCAACACGTTTAGGGCCGCCATTTTGTTTTGGGTGGTCCGATTTTTAATTTCTTTATTTCATTTTCCCAGTCTTAAATAGACCTTTAAAATGAGGTATCACATGAAAATACTTCCCATTTAAAAATTTTGAGTTGCTCCCAAAATCCCCCATTTTTAGGGGACACTCAAAATTTCCTATTACTTCAAAAGATACTTTGGGCTAATTTAGTATCGTTCCCCAAAGGATATTTGTTTGTTTCAACAAACACAAAAGTTAAAGGGGGGAGTGGGACTTTTAAGACACCTGGTATAATAGTTTGAATGACTTCAAAACGTATTCTTGGATCATGATCGGTGCTCACCGACAACTCCTGACCTTATGTCTCAACATAAGAGAGTTACTGTAATAGCTCATCTTTCCTATGGAAATTCGCTCTTATTTACAATCCGAGGCCCCAAGGTCGAAGTGCATACTAGCAAAACGAATTTTCCAAGGGAGAGGAGCAAACAAATTCTACTAAAACATTTCTTACACGCAGGCAAGAGTCAGCACCTTCGTGAGTAGGTCAATTTCACAAATCGTTGACACCCTACAGCAGGTAAATTCAATTGTGGAAGTTCGCTTAACTCACGTCAGAAAATCAAAATAATGAATAAAATACGACCATTTTGTGTGGTCGCGATTAATTAAAAAGAGTTGTTTCACTTAGACAAAACTTGAAGGACGAGTTCTTACTTCAGGTTTATGAAAAACGTTTGAATTTCTAGAGAAATTTATAAACACTTTCGTTCGTAAAATCAATCAGTGTATTTTCGCAAAGAGTTAATTAAAATTAAGCCTCAAGAAATTTAGTATATTCTCCACTGATTTATTCAGGAAAATATTTCCTATCTCACGTAACCTTTTCGTCGGGAAAAGTTCGCTCATGAATATTCCGTCGGGTGCATGAAAGTAAATCCCGTGTAAACAAACTTCACAGGTCTTAAGCACAAACATGAATAAATTTTAACTTTTACAGTAATAATAACCTCTTTTCTCGCATTATGTAAATTTAAATTAGTAAATAAACTATCCTAAAAGTGCCTAATGTTCGAAAAAACTAAATAATCTAATGTTTGGTTACTATAGTAAAGTATAAAAATGTACATATTCAAAAAGAGAAATGACTTGAAGTTCTATAATTTTAATTGGCGAATTCCCATAGGAAAGAGCGAATTCCCACACAGTGACTCTTATGGTGAGACCTAAGGTCGGGACCGGTCAATGAGCACCGATCATGGTAACCAGAACACGTTTTGGGGTGCAATTAAAAATTATAAATATTACTTCGGCTCGCATTAGAATGCCGAAGTATTGAAATCATGCGGTAATTTTTTGTGTGTCTGTTTTCCTGCATACACTATATAAGCACTCGCAGACGTCGTAGGAAAATCTTCGTATTTTTATTGCGGAGAGTTGAAAAGTTTTTTAGCTTTCTAGCGTGAGTCACGTCGTTATCACGTTTTTGGTTAAACATTTTTATAAATATTGGGTCAAAACTATGAAAATACAGTGTGGGTTATCGTTTTGTATGTTTTGGGGTTCGGGAAAGCCGATTTTGACAGTTAAAAAGTCGTAGCGCTTCGGGGTCACGTTTTTGGGTAAACATTTTTAAAATATTGGGTCAAAATTATGAAAATACAGTGTGGAGTAACGTTTTATATGTTTTTGGGTACGGGAAAGCCGATTTTGACAGTTAAAAACTCGTAGCACTTCGGGGTCACGTTTTTGG
>JAGFPH010017835.1:0-17104 GCA_018207615.1 Philaenus spumarius | reverse complement strand
CTAATTAATGAAAGGAAACAAATGCGATGAACGTAGAAGGCAATTAGAAAGTCAAAACTAAAAAAAAACATTTAAAAAGAAAACTATTCGTTTCGTACATCTAAAACCACTTTAACATTACATTTTATAAAAGTGCTTCATTAAAATATTCATAAGGCTTCCAGGGCCGTCAGACGTGACTAATTCATTGTTGAATGATAACTGTAAACAGCTTTTAGTTCCCTTCTTGTTTTTATTAAAACCATATTAATGAAGGATAGGGGTTAGGGGATTTCCTGTAACATAATCCTTACACCTGTATAATATTGAATATCATAACGCTCAGAAGGATCGTCGCCTGAGGGTAAGGCTGGGGATATAGATATGCTTATCTCACATTTCAAAATTTGTTTTTGAATTATAGTCAGCGTCAGATTGTGGTACGCCTTCTTTTGGCAATGTGAACTTTTCAATCTGGGAACCTATGATTGGAGTAAGTAGTCAAATTATTGTTTGTATTACTAACTGAAGAAAAGATATTCTTATCAGTATAGGAATTAAGTTATAAATAAACCTATCCATTTTTTTACGTTTTATTACAAAAAGCCTAATAGTTATATTGCATTTTGGAATTAAGTAAATACCCTGATTAAGAATTTGGGTTTTATCTATACTAATATTATAAAGAGGTAAACATTTTTCTTGGTTTGTAGGAGGTAATCTATGGAACTACTGAACTGGTTGAAAAAATAAGAACCTACAGTATTCCTAAATAACATAGACTAGAATTCATTTTGATAAAAACATTTTTTATTTCAATATTTGTAAATTTAGTCGGACAAAATCTTAGGTTCGGCCTAGACTGATGAACCAACACATGTATTTACATTTATTACCATAGCAACCGATTGAATAAAATAACAGATAAAACAGCAGTTTGCTCCAATATTTCCCTTAACAGCTGATTTCAAACTTTGAACCAATTATTTGTATTTCTAACTTTCCTAGGTTTTTATTAAAGTGTAGACCTGAGCCTTGCTGGTTCTTTATACCTTTATTATAACTGCTGTTATAAAATAAACGAAATAATTTGATTTGAACATTTAACATTATTTACATCTTAGCTTTGGGGTTAATATTAATCCTTCACTTTTATTATAAAGAAGAAAACATAACATGATTATGTGTATAGAAAGTTCCAACGGTGTTGGCGTGCGGAGCACGCAGGGGATTCCCTTAGTTTTCTATAAAGACATGTTCAAGTTATAAGTTTTATTTGTGTTTTTTTCTTTTGTTGCAGAACTAATGCTGTCTTGTATGAAAATATAATGGAGAAAATTTACTTTTCTGTGGTGAGAAAAGTATTGCGCTTTTGAGGCAAAATCAACTGCCCGGTGTTGCCACTTAGGACGACTACTCCACAGGAAATAGACGACTCCATTCTCCCTTCTTTCACCTAGCTGACTTGGAAACGCATCTCGGTAGTAGAAAAGGGTCAGGCAGGTATGTTGGTGTCTACTACACGTTCACTGCTACGCAAATGACGTATTTCCTATGCTAGGAGCGGACCTTTTATTTTTAGCGAATTTCCATAGAAAAAATGAGCTATTGCAGTGGCCCTTATGGTGAGACCCAAGGTCGGGAGTGGCAAATGAGCACCGATCATGGTCCCCAGAACACGTTTTGGGGTGTCTTAAAATTCATATATATGACTCTAGCGGCCGCATTTTAAGTCCGATTTGGTTCAAATTTGGTACTCTTGTTGGTTGTCTATGTCGCTCGGACAAGTTCATTAGCCAAAAAATCCAACAACCGGAAGTACGTTTTTTGACCAGAAGTAACAATTTTTTGAGATTTTTACTACGAGAATGAAATTTGTTTAGAGTTTTTTCTAAAAATATAAATGTAGGATGTTATTCTGCACATTTTGTTTTTTTACGCGACCTTATAGCTCGCTTGGTTCCCCAAAATCGACCAAAACGTAAAATACCATACAAGTACCCGGTTCGAAGCCAAGTGGTGCAAACTCGCGAGGCCACTAGGCGCAAACAAATTCTGCTAATATATTGCGTACACACAGTCAGCTGACAACGCCTTCGTGAGTAGACCTATTTCCCTAATTGTTGGTTGAAACCATAAAGCATAGGCCTATATACTTAATTTTGGAAATTTGCTGAACTCACGTCAGCGGTCCAGCTGCGTGGTCGAATTATTTATATTTATAGCCTAAATGAGTAGAAATTACTTTATTTTTGAACCTTTCTGCGCCATAATCACTAATATTTTAAAGTGGACGCACATGTGTGTCCATAGAACATAGGCTTAAAATTGGCGTGCGATGCACGCATGCTCTGTGTAGGGTAAATTCTCCCAGTTCGGGGATTGGCAATGCATTGTGTATTGAAAATACTCCCAATATGGGTGTTTTCATGCTAAGCACGCAATGCATTGTGTATTGAAAATACTACTAATACGTGGATTGGCGTGCGAAGCACGCAATGCTGTGTATTGAAATTTTTTCCAATACGGGGGTTGGCGTGCGAAGCACGCAATGCTCTGTGTATTGAATATTCTTCCAATACTGGGGTTGGCGTGCGAAGCACGCAATGCATTGTGTATTGAAAATTCTCCCAATACGGGGGTTGGCGTGCAATGCACTGTGAACGTGTTAATTTACATATTTTGGCTTAAGATATGTTTACCATGTTAGTTATATCTCCCGGAGTATGAACTTTTCACTGTGGTAAGACACACGGAATTGTATCCACCGTAACAAAGACAAACAAGATTTATAACACAGTCTTTATAACTTCAACGCAGGTCTATACAACTCAACCATCTACAAGAAGTGAGTCTTAAACATCTTGCAGCCAAATTCCGATACCTGTCGACGCGCCCTTTCTACTAAGCCCATAAAGCTCCGATGAACCATTGCATTACCCACACCTAAAACGTGTCCGGCCGTTGTACCTGTCTTTGGTTTTGACGGTTTTATCTTGCGGGGAAACTTTGGACATTCAATTTTGTTTTATTGCTGCAAAACACTTAGGCTACCTAAAATATTTTGGATGTCAAATAGCCATTACCATGACTTTACTTTTGATAATAATGTAATAAGTTAAATTATGATAAATGTATGGTAAAATATTGTTATATGTTCTGTAAACCTCGCCATTTAGACTGTGGTTGCCAGTACAAATGTGTAAGCCCATAAGATATAAAATTTTCACAACATTTTTGAAGGGTTTTAATGTTGGTGGTAATGAATTAAATACAATTTAATAATAATTATTATAATACTATAAAATTAAAATAGATCATTATATTTTAATGAAAATTTCTAGATACGTAGATGAAATGCTGGGCATACGTAGATTGTGGCAACCTTTTATCTAACTCCAAAGATAAAGTCCCCTACCAGACTGAATCAAGATGAAGATGAAGTCCATGGCTGTTCGTGACTTTGAAATAGCGTTGATTTGCAATAGATCAAAAGGTTTTGAAAAGTGGGGTACTAATGTTTTGAATTTGTATTATACAGGGTGTCCCATAAGTAAAGTGCCAAACTTAGGTCTAAATAAGAAAAAAAAGTTCATATAAACACAAAACCTGAAAATGATTCGTTTCCTAGATTTACGCCATTTTGTTTTTTGTACAAAATAATTCTTATCCAGAGAACGGTTTGACTGATTGAGTTAAAACGTGGCATGAAGTTTAACTTAACAATGATAAATCTCAAGAAAAATAATCAATTAAACCCAATCATGAGTTTAAAATGGCGGCTGTTTGAAAATTCCAAACATAAATTACTCGAAAACCGTATATGTTAACAAAACATTTCAAGATACCTTTTTTGTAGCCTTTTTGATTCCCTATCGGACGGTGTAACTGACAAAACAATCGGATGAAGGATATTAGTCAAGTTTGTGTAATAATTGGTTTATTCAACCCGGCATCATATACCAACACAAGAAACACAGCAATATTATAGGTACATTTCCTGTCATTATCTTTAACTTAGCTATTATCCTTCATCCGATTGTTTTAATAGTTACGTTATCCGAAAGGGAATCAAAAGGGCTACAAAAAAGGTATCTTGACATTTTTTGTTAAAATGTACTGTTTTTGAGTAATTTAGGTTTGAAATTTTCAAACAGCCGCCATTTTGATACTCATGATTAGATTTAATCGCTTATTTTTCTAGAGATATAACGTTGTTAGGTTAAACTTCATGCCAAGTTTGAACTCAATCAGTCAACCCGTTCTCTAGATAAGAATTATTTTGTAAACACAAAACAAAAAAGAGGATATCTAGAAAACGAAGCGTTTTCGGGTGTGTGTTTATATGAACTTTTTTTCTTATTTTGACTCATAGAACCATTCCCTGAAGTGTGGCACTTAAATTATGGGACACTCTGTATTATGTTTTTTTTTATCCGAATAATAAGTAGTTATTCAAATGATTGAGTTGAAATTATTTTTATATCAAAGTTAACGTAAGAAAAATATTTCCAAAACCAAGAACTATTAAGATCAAAAAAAAAATTAATGTTTTTATTAATATTAACTAAATTTATAATCACAATTTTTTAAGCAAAGTTACAGACAAAGAGTGTTTCTAAATATTATGTTGAAATTTTACCAATTCAAAGAACATACAAATTATCTATTTGATAAATTGTTTCTTATCCTGCAACCACGTTTTAAATAACAATTATGTGTATTTTAAAATAGTTTAGGCAAGAGAATTGCAAATCGGTTTCCTTAATTAAACAGTTTATATAAATAATAATAAGCTCTGACTAATGCAGCTGATTGAATACTTGTCTAGTCTGTCTGGCACTAGCGTTAGTCTAATGTAATTAATATAAGACTTTAGCAGACCGATCAAATTAATAACATCTGCCAAGGAGTTGTTTGTTCGATAACAAATGCAGCTAATTAGATCATGTTTATTGAGAGAGTTTTGAGGTCTGCTTTATGTTATCACTATATATATAAAAGACAAAGTCCTGATTGACTGATTCATCTTCATAATATTTATCTCAAGAGCTGCAGAACTGATTAAGTGATATCAGAAGTTTCTTAATATTCTATAGCTGTAGACTAAGAAAGGAATTTTCCCAATCTCATTACTGTGTAAACATTAAAAAATCTATTACTATAATAATATCTGCGCAATGGTTTTTCAATTTAGTGCGTTTTACAATTTTCACATACAATCGAAAACATACAACCAATAGACAATCGAGCGAAGACACAACACCGACAAGAAATATGTTATATGTTGTATGTTGATATGGAAGAGAGATAGAGAATTTGCCTTTATTTTGGGGAGAAATTATGGCTGTCTGCCAATGTTTCTCTTCCACTTTAAACCTTAAACATAATATTTTTCACAACTAATAAAATACCAAAGAAAGCCTAAATTTGTCTTTACTGTTTGGGGCGAGATCAGGATTATTTAGTCATGTTTCCACCCACTCCAAAGTGAGATTGATTGATTTAAAGTATTTATTTGGAGCAAAGTTAGGACCACCAGAACCTCTCTTCCACTTAACCCATACCCAATTAATGTTTCTAAACACGTAAAATTTTGAAATTTAAAAAAGTTCTAAGTGTAAATAAAAAAAAGAATTTACCTATTAAACAGTGTTTTTTTTAACGCACATATCTATATTAATATTATTAAAAGGTAAAATTTGTTTGTCTGTATGTAGGGGGTAATCTCTGAAACTACTGAACCGATTGAAAAAAAATAGTTTTACTAATAAAAAGTTACACTATTCCTGAGTATCCATAGGCTATAATTAGTTTTGATTTAAGCCCCCCCCCCCCCCCAAAACAAACTAAACAACCCCTAAAACTATAAATATTAATTGCTAATATTTAAAGTCATCTCTTCCATTTAATCCTTACAAAATATTACTAGTATTACAATATTGTACTATATAAAACCCCAACACAAATCAATATACAATAATAATAATGATAAGAAGAAATTTTAAAAAACAAAAACAAATTTTACAATTCTCTCAAACTATTATTTGCAAGTATTACTTAATTAGAGATAGAAGGGGGAGAGGAAGTAGTTAAAAAGAGAATGAGAAGAGGGAACTTTTTTAATAGTGTACAGTTCAGTTTTGACTAAATTCGAAAATATCTCAAGAACCACTTGAAGTACATAACTTAAATTTTCACCACTTACTCTATAAATCTTTAACTAAATAATTAGGTAGATTTATGTTTCTAACTTTTATACATCATAAATAAAAAAATAATTTGTAAAACTGTAAATAAAAATAAAAAACAATTTAATGTTAAGTTAGAAAAATATTTGAGGTTTATCAAATAATTCTACCTAAATTTGTAGTAGGCTGTATTACCTTTAAGAAAAATTGAGAACCAGCAAAATCCATTAATTACTTTTATAGTTATATGGTTTAAAAATTGCTTTGGCAAAATCATCAAAATCCCAGTTTTTTATTGTTTTTTTCATGATAAAAGTCCAACATTTTATGTTTTATATTTTTGTATTTTTTTCAGCATATACTACACCAGGAAACAAATTTTCAAAACATTTTTACCATTAATACAAAATTTTACCCTTTTCAGTAGCAATTCCCCTTAAGGCTAACAGAGGTTTAATAATTTCCTGAAGCAACCAAACTGTTAGTACCCAAGCAAAGTAATGTTAAAACCAATGTACTGACATTATGTAAACGTGTGTCCGCAGTTGATGTACAAGAAAGCCTAAAATCTATCGGTCCTGCTTTCCATGTCCTGTTTACTAATGCGTATAACAATTAACATATTTTAGAAATAACACTCCGGCCGTACACCCGCCTCCCACGCCGCTCTGCCATTGGAGCGCGTTTTTTATGAGGACCAATCGTCCGTTTTATCGTTACTGACTCAAATTTATACCGCGGACCAAACCTGCTCAGACGTTCAGACGTGATAACGACTCGGTAAGGTATGCAGTCGGGTGTTCGGTGCTTTTTGGTTTTAGAATTGTCTGTTGAAATATTGAATTATATTTGAGTGCGATTCAGTTTGCACCGATTGAAAGTCGGTTGATGTTGAAATAAAATAGAGTTAGTTAGAGGCAGATTAATTTGATAGGTTTCGTTTAATCTCAAACTAAGTAGGTATATTGTATCAGTTTAATAAATGTATTAAATTATCATCGTCATTTAAAAAAATCCCTGCTTCTTTTCTATGCTAATATAAAGAGGTAAAATTTGTTTGTTTGCATGTAGGGAGTATTCTGTGAAACTACTGAACCGATTGAAAAAATTGTTTTACTAAAGAAAGCTTCACTATCCCTGAGTAATATAGGCTATAATACATTTTGATAAAAACATTTTTTATTTCAATATTTGTAAATTTAGTAGGACAAAATCTTAGGTTAGGCCTAGACTGATGAACCAATACATGTATTTACATTTATTAAAATAGCAACCAATTGAATAAAATAACAGATAAAACAGCTGTTTGCTCCAATATTTCCATTAACAGCTGATTTCAAAAATTGAAGCAATTATTTGTATTTCTATCTTTCAGGTTAGATTTTTATTAAAGTTTAGACCTGAGCCTTGCTGGTTCTTTTAACCTTTATTATAACTGCTGTTATAAAATATACGAAATAATTTGATTTGAACATTATTTACCATCTCAGCTTTGGGGTTATTATTAATCCTACACCTTGTATTATAAAGAAAACATAACATGATTATGTGTATAGAAGGTTCCAAAGGGGTTGTTGTGCGGAGCACGCAGGAGTCTCTCCTAGTGTAAAAGTAAAAGCAATCTTTACATAGAAATAAAACCGTCGGTCCAAAAACGCTTGGTTTCACGTTTATGTGCCATTTATTTACAGTAAAAAATCAACTGTGAAAATAAATACTATATTAAGTTTAAATTCCGCACGTGAATTATTTGATAAGTTTTAATACTTCACCAAAATCAAGATTTTATTTTGTATACGTCCAAAGTAGCAAAATAGAGTTATTGACGAAAATCGGAAACACAATCTTGGGTAGTTGTCTTCATTACCAATAAATCACAATCATTAAATTAATGTATTTTTTTATACCAGGAAAAGTCGACGGATCCATAAAGTTGTGGAATTGTAAGAAATTACCAAGAAGTTATGTTTTTTAGCTACAAAATAGTTAATTTTGTTATTAATTTAAAAACAGTATCCTTAAATGATACTGTAGTTTCGAGATACTTTTAGTAAATTTCAACTTAAATAACTCTTGTAATAAATAAACTCCTCTATCTTATCTATATCCATGTTAGATGTATTTTTTTTTTTATATATAGAGAAACAAAATGGATGATATAAGAGAAAGTTAGAGTTTTCAGACACATGTTTTTTGTCTAGCTTTGCAAGGATAAAGTTTTTTTAAGTACAGTAGCTAGTTTTCAAAATGAGGAAAAAGTCTGTTAAAATATTTTAGTAATCAGATCTTTAAAACCTAATCTTAGAACTCCTCAGAGATCAGTGTTGTTTCTGTTGTTGTTTTTGAATATTGCGAATAACGTAAATATTGTCTCAAGGAATGAAATGAAATGAATACATGTAAAATAAAACATAAACATAATACATTTTAAATAAAGTAATAATTAAAAATATAAAGGGAAGAACTAGGTGCCCTCTATAGGAATTCTGTAATGAGGGTTACCTTTACTTTAAAAACAAAATAAAATTTATTTTATCAGAGTTGATGAACACATTTAACAAAAACAGTGAATTATAAAGGAGTTTTACATCAAAAATTGTCTTTCTATGTAAGCACTTTTTATAGAGCAGATGAGATAAACTGGGCTTATGCAAATGTTAAAACTGTTAAATAAATAACAATGTTGTTTGCATTTGAGCGTATGAATCATACAAACTGAAAAATAAAACAAAGTAATAGAATATTTTTTTAGAAAATTTGATAACAAAAGTGAGCTGGATTATACTAATTATTAAGGAGAGTGTCTACATTGTCGAGACTGAGCACTCAAGATTTCAAGCTTTTTAGGAATTTTGGTTGCCTAGTACAATGTTTGATATATACTGGTAGTTTGTTGTACAATTTCAGAGCTGTATAAGAAAAAGAATTCATAAAACTTGTCAGCCTTGGTTTTGGAATAGGCATATTGTGCCTAGAACGGAGTGATAATTTATACATATTATGCTCAGTGGGAAATTGTCCACTTCTTCTGTAGAAGACACTAAGAACTTTATATATAAATAGATGTTTTAAATGGTAGTAAAGATAAACTACGAAAAAGAGGTCTTGACGGTACAATTCTGTTTTAATTTTATATAACACGGACAATACCTTTTTGAATTATTTTAATAGGATACAGGTTTGTGTTATAATCAGTTCCCTAACAAATAATTTAACATTCCAATCTGCTTTGGAATAATGAAAAACAAAGTTTGCTTAACATATATTTGGGGCAAACATCCTTTAAGGAATAAAAAACTCTAATAATAGAGTTTCAACTTACTTTTTAAATGATCATATTGAAGTTGCCGATGACACGATGGTAAAAAAATACAATATTTGTAACTAAGCAATTCTTTCTTATGTCTTTTTTTTATGAGGTTTTAATATTTTATAAATCCAATCACAATTGTGTTGGTCAATACAAACATGGGTGCCCCCAAACGAAAGTAGCGCACAGTTTTGTAATCCTAAATTATTCTCAAATAGTGTTAATTTAAATAAATTCTAAAAAAAACTATAGCCTTAACTACGAAATTTCGAGTGGTAAAATGGTGTTGTACAATAAACATTATTTGACATACCATGCATGATTTTACTAGAGAAAAGGTAGTTTCATAGTTGCTCTCACTTTACTGTTTTAACCGAATCTATTACTTCCAAAGTCTCTTTCTCTTTTTTAAACCTAGGATATTTAAATAAAGTAAAAGTCTGAGTGAGATTGTATTGTCGGTGCTTAAGTTTAATGTTTATACTATCTTGAATGTCATGTTAACAACGTTTGTTTTAGTATTATTATTGTTTAATGCATTATCTATACTAATATTATAAAGAGAGAGGTAAAGTTTGATTTTTGTTTGTTTGTATGTTGGGGATAATCTTCGGAACTACTGAACCGATTGAAAAAAAAATAGTTTTACTTAAAAAACCTACACTATCTCTGAGTAACCTAGGCTATAATTCATTTTGATAAAAATATTTTTTAATTCAATATTTGTAAATTTAGTCGGAAAATGTTTTTAGGTTAAGCCTAGATTGATGAAGCAACACATAATGTATTTATATTCATTTCCGTGGCAAACAATTGAATGAAATAACAGATAAAACAGCTGTTTGCTCTAATATTTCCATTAACAGCTGATTTCAAACTTTGGAGCAATTATTTATATTTCTAACTGTTAGGTAAGGTTTTATTTTTTAGTGTATACAAGAGCCTTGCTGATTCTTTTAACCTTTATTACAACTGCTGTTATAAAATATACGAAATAATTTGATTTGAACATTTAACATTATTTACCCTCTTAGCTTTGGGGTTATTATCAATCCTACACCTTTATTATAAAGAAAACATAACAAGATTATGTGCATAGAAGGTTTCAACGGGGTTGGCGTTCGGAGCACGCAGGGGTTTCCCCTTGTAACATATAAAGACTTTACCTCTGAAGTATATTAGTTGTAGGAAGATTGAATACAATATTTTGGATACGTATGTAGGCTATATACTTCTTTTACGGTGGGCCATGTTATGTAAATAGGCCTACTACAATGTGTGTTAAGTACAGTTAGGCTAAATAGTAGGCCTACCTGTTTGATTCAGTACTATTAGCCTATTTCGATTTTGTCCAGTAACCCAGTTAAAGTAGCGTATATAGAACATATATTCTACTCCTACAACTAATGAGGTTATGTTTTTCTTGTAAAAATGCAAAATAAAAAGCCAAATATTATTTTAGAGTCTCAAGTTATGAATGCCTTACTGTACACCTCTTAGTAATCTTTTTGATAGAAAAGAAGGCCTTAAGTATGTCGAGTTCGATTATATTCGACTTTCAACATTTTTTTGTTTAGAACCAAAAGTTTTAAGTATAAAAAAATAAATAAAAAATGTATTAATTATTTCTTTATATTAGTGTTCCTATTAAAAAGTCCCTTAATTTAATGACATATTGTGATCTTGGTCTCAAACAGAGTAAAAAGGTTTATCTTGTGATTTATTTACTGTTGATACAATTTTAAATGACGGCCTTCTGTTTTCCTACAACTACCGTAAAGATGAACTAACAGGAACTGTGGCAAAACCGAACGAACCAAAATCCTTCCTCCGCTGAATAAAGTACAGTCACGTGAATGTACGAGGTAAAAGTACAGTCTGTGTTGATGTCACTCCGCTCATGGAGCAGTTTACAAGATCGGCGTGACGGAGTGCTGCCTGTCAATTAAGCAGGAAAATACGCCAATGAAATCGTCATAAACTGTTTTAGCGCCTGACCAGATGGCGCTAGTTTCTCATCAGCATCATGGCTCTGAGGTTAGGAAAGTACTGGTGAAATGTCGCCTCGCCAAATTATTTTAGTCATACAAGTAGGTTTAATATAGTTAATTAAAATTACAGTTATGGTAATTGGACTTGCCGGGACGTTGTTCTGGTTAGAACAAGATGTAATACATAGAACTAAAATCACTGAACAAATACATTGGAGTACTTTTATAAAAAATAATTTAGGAAATTTACGGGATTACTTTATTGATGTATTGGTCAAACTGAAAAGTTTTTTTTTCTAAGTTTGGTACTAAAAATTTTGAGATATGCGTTTGCAAATCTATATTTACGAAAGAGAAACCATGTAGTAGGCCTACACTGACTAACAGAAGAAATGCGAGTTTAACCAGAACGCGTCCCGGAGAGTTATAAAATGTATCTAAGGTACTTTCGGAAATACAAGAGTGGGATTGGTCGTTGAACAATATTTTTTATAATATCTTGAAAGCTACATATCACAAAATTATTTAAAAATAGTTTCTATGTCTTTAAATGAAGCCCTTTGAAACACGTCAGTAACAATAAATATTTATTTTAAGTTTTGACTATAAGAATAAATATGTAGATGTAACTGCGTAAAATTCCGTGCAGTGACAAACATTATTTTTCTGATTAGAGAAAAATTAGGCCTACTTTGAAAGACAAATAAGTTATTATATGAAAGTAGGCTACCGATTTTCCTTTTAAGCTAGGCCTACTGATCCTTAAAAACGTATTCAAAGTATTTACAAACATTAATAAACCATACAATAAGGAAAAAATTTATTTTTTTAAACAGAAGAAACAGTTTAAAGCAATTAAAATAAGACGAATTTAAACATTACTTTAACATTTTTCCTACCACGTTGAGTGTCTATGACTTACCTACAATGTAAGCTGACAGTAAGCTTCCCTGGGAATCTCAGGTTGCAAATCTTTGCATAAGACTATCTAGGGTAATTAATTTATTAAGAAAATTAAAGCAGTATGTTAGTTCGGAAGTACTTCTTTTAACATACCACGGCCTATTCCATTCAATGCTAATGTATGGTGTACGACTCTGGGGCAATTCAGGTCCTTCAGGGACAGTTTTTATATTGCATAAAATCTATAAGGATCATAAGGTTGTCATATAAGATATAACATATAAGGTTATATAACCATTTGTCATATAACATATAAGGTTGTCAAATGGACAATTCTGTAAACCCGGTTTTTGTAAACTTGGGATTATGACTTTGTCTTGCCTATATGTATATTGTAACTTAATTCATGTCCAACAAAATATATTACAATTTGATAACCAGTAGGATATACATAGTTACAATACTAGAAACAAATGTGGTATTATAGCTCCTAGTATAAGACTATCTAAAACGCATAAGAGTTATTATTACCAACAGTATATGCTACTTAATAAACTGCCTCTGCATATATATTAAAAAATGTAATTAAAAAATGGCTTAAGCTAAAAGTGTTCTATTCGGTGGAAGAATTCATGGATTGTGATATGATTGATATATAATTGAGTACTTGTAGTGTGAAACGATGTTATTGTTCTCTAATTCAATATGACTGTTGCCTATTGCATGTATTATGTTTAACGGCAATAAAGCTATTATTATTAACAAAAATATGTTAAATAGGTATACATTTACCTGTATAAGTCTTTTTCAATCCTGTATTATGTTGCTTGATGTGACGACTGCAGTTTCGGGTTACCCCATCTTCCGGTCACATTAATTCATATCACCATAAAAATACACAGTTAAATAAAACTATTTCTCTCACTAGTGAGATTGTCGTAAAACACATTTAACGAAACACGAAAATACAAAACACAAAATAACGCACAAACAAATGTCACTAATTATGTAGGCTTACATCTTACTCGGGCGAAGGTAGGTCGCCTACACAATAATAATAATATGCTATTATTATGATTATTATTAAGACTAAAAGTTCTTATAAAACTGCAGAAAGTTTATTTAAAGAATAAAGGGTGGAAATATATTCCATCTTGCCAACAGTAGGCCTACTTTGTTTCTAAGAAAATCAATTGTTGGCGTACACTAGCCTATCAGCTGTTAGGGTAGGTCACAAGTAAAAGTGAATTTACTCTACACAGATGTTTAATCGGAGTAACAAAAGTGTAACTCTTCTGGATCAACAGCACCAACTCGATCACCTACTCCACAGTGGGTAGACGGCTCCCTCCTACTCGTTCTTCTTGGAAAACCCTCTTACTGGGCAGTTAATAACACCCCTCAGCATGAAAGGTATTTTAAATTTCTTCTGTCGTTGAATCTATTAAATGATAATTAAATTCAACATATTTTAAAACTTACATACTCTCGTACATGAATTGTTTTCATTTCAGACTCGACATTTACGGCCCGTTTTATCATTAAAATCTAAACCTAAATCCACTATTACATTAATTACTATATAAAATAAATCTGATGTACTAATCAATTAGAAAATAAAACTATGAAAGAGGTTTGGTCGTAGGAATAAAATAGAGCAAACACTTGTTCTTGACTTTTTAATAGTAAATCCGTCAAAAAGTACGAAAGCAGTAATCAGAAGCTTATGCTTGTCAATAGTTAAATAGGCATATTTTTCCCGTTTGTGAATAAAAACAAGCAAATGCTTTCAATCCGCAAAAAATGCTAAATTAAGTGTAGGGTGGTGATCGTTGGGGACATCTTTGTACATGGCATAGTTTCTGATACTTTTGCGTCAAAAAAAGAAGTATAAACACTGTTTAATATCAAACAGTACAGATTATAAACTACATCAGTCTATCTTAAATAGATTTTCGAAAGATTCGTACATTTGAAATCAGTATATAAACAGTGATACACTAAATACAAGAGTAATATAATTATATTATCTAGAAAATTAAGAACAATTAAGTAACCACTAAAGAGAGTTCAGGGTTGCATGCTCAGACCTGTATAACAAACCAGAACTAGGAAATTTGGTATTATTTTGTATCTAATATCGCTGGGAAATCATCTTCACACAAATGAGATTAAATGTACAAATACACATATCTAGAAATATAAGCACTTTATTATTATAAGCCTACTATACTAGTGGACCTGGTAATACTTGATTTAGTTTTAAGGGTGGTTATCCCATTTCATCCCTTTGACTTAAGTAATCGAATTGCAAATGTGTTTTTATATCAATTAAGAATAATATTAAATAATGTTAGATTTATAGTTTGTGTAATTTATTT
The DNA here is from genome assembly GCA_018207615.1 of Philaenus spumarius. Taxonomy (NCBI): domain Eukaryota; kingdom Metazoa; phylum Arthropoda; class Insecta; order Hemiptera; family Aphrophoridae; genus Philaenus; species Philaenus spumarius. The sequence goes on along the minus strand of JAGFPH010017835.1, from coordinate 2,349 downwards.
AGATTTAGTGCAATTTATTTTATTGTATTAGGGTAGCTACTCCATTGAAATTAATTTGTTTGTTGTGACGATATTTTCTTATACATTCCTAGTACTACTAAAATGCGTAAATTATGAAATTTTTGAAAATTACTTGAGTAATTTTTGAGAATATAGAAATAGTAAGTCCATTATTATTTAATTTTAAGGGTAGTTATTCCATTTCATCCCTTTGACTTAAGTAATCACTTAAAAATAACATTACATATAACATAGCTCTTGCTTTATAGCTTGTATGAAGTTAGTTTAATTTATATTTATTGTATAGGGGTAGTATTTCAACCCTATTTCAACCACTTCCAATTGTCAATCTATACCATCCAGGTACCCTCCCAAACAGACACAAAACATTTCATCAAATTCTCCAGTCGTGTTGGAGGAATTCTGTGACATTACACACGTACAGAAGAATTATATACATAAAGATATCTTTAGTAATGTTATAAAGAGGTAACATTTGTTTGTTTGTTTGTTTCTTGTTTGCATGTAGGGGGTAATCTCTGGAACTTCTGGACCGATTGAAAACAAAATTTTACCAATAAAAAGCATCACTATTCCCGAGTAACATAGGCTACAATTCATTGTTATAAAAACATTTTTTATTTCAATATTTGTAAATTTAGCCGGGAAAATATTCTAGACTGATGAAACTATCAGATTGTACCGCAGCAACGAACTGAATAAAATAACAAATAAAACAGCTGTTTGCTCTAATATTTCCATTAACACTTGATTTCAGACTTTGAAGGAATTATTTGTACTTTTAACTTTTCGGTTAGGTTTTTATTAAAGTGTAGACCTGAGCCTTGCTGGTTCTGTTAACATTTATTATTATTGATGTTATAAAATATAGGAAATAATTTGATTTTAACATTTAACATTATTTACCATCTTAGCTTTGGGGTTATTATAAATCCTATAGCTTTATTATAAAAAAAGAAAAAAACATAACATGATTATGTGTATAGAATGTGCCAAAGGGGTTAGCGTGCGAAGCACCCAGGGGCATCCCCCAGTTATTACATAAAATTGTAAAAACAGAATATATCGTTATAATTACCTTGTATTAGCTGTCTTCAGTCCGTAATTGCATAATATAGCTACAGCGCTGTTTCGCCGAACACTGTCGGCTTCATCAGGCTTGTACTAACACATACACGAACATATAACATTAACATACACAAAATCGGAGTAAAACTCGTCGTAAAATATTAATAAAACTGTTTGTGACCACATTATTGCAGGTAGGACACTCAGAGTTCGGCGAAACAGCGCTGTAGCTATATTGTACAATTACGGATTGAAGACAGCTAAAACAAGGTAATTATAACGATATAATTAACAGTCCAAGGCAACACAATAAATTCCATATAAAGAATATATTGATATTATAAGTATAAGAAATACAAATTTGAAAATGTCAAGCTCTTAAAAAACAAATTAATTCAAAATATTGATGACGTTATTCTGGAATAAATCAAATATAAAGATAATCACTAAAAGTTGTTGGGCAAAAGAGTAAGAGTGAAAGATAACGGTTATTCAGAGTACATGAACTTATAAACAGCCTAGTTGGTTTCTAAAACCTTCAGTAGATATGTCAAATCAAAGGAATTAAAATAAAACCAAAATATTTGCTAAACAATCAAGTTTCTGTAAATTAGTCTAGCTAAACCGTCTGGACAACCATGCTAGTGATAGGTGTAATTTCCTCAACCATGGAACTTTTGGACACGTTTTTAAACTTAAATGACAACAGCCATGAATTTGGTAAAGTAATGTGCCCAAAAATGGTAGCTACAACACAGGGAAACGACTATAGTGGTACGAACATTGTTCAAACAATTTAAGCTGTAGATTTTTTCCTAAAAAACTTCGAACCTTGTCTTACTATTTTATTGTTTCTAAACAGGTCTGACGTGTTTTGTCTTGGAACCAACTAGAAATAAAGGAACATTAAAATACTGGCACAATTAAATTTTATACTACATCTGAGAACTAATATTAAACGTTATAAAAAAAAAAAAATGAAGAGTTCAAGCAACAGAACGACCTTTGACTCGTGAATGCGGATCAATATTAATAGCTTCCGGGCAGGTGGCTCTTCACTCATAGGGGCCGACGCGAGGAAGTCGTCTGTTAGAGAATTATACGGAAAAATAATTGTTCTTTAAAATTTAGAAAAGAAATAAATATTGGAATTATCTACATAGAATTGCAGGTGACACTAAGGTGACTTCTAGGAAGTATAATGAGGGCTCATGGACAGTGTAGGTTGTTCATATGGGTAATGCATTTAAGAGTTTAAAT
>JAGFPH010017833.1:834-17108 GCA_018207615.1 Philaenus spumarius | reverse complement strand
CGAGTCCGCAGCGCTAGCGGTTAAGCTAGGCCGACTCTGTTGAGAATGTACTGTTTTGTGAAGTATATAAGTTTACCATCCGTCAGCAACCTTGTGTGAGATACATGGTGTTATAGTGTCGTTGGGATATAGTATAAATTGCATTATAACAACCCAAACATTACCGATCGTTCCCGAATCCGACCGAAGGTCACTTAGAGAAATTATTAGCTTTAAATTGTTATAGTGATGTCGGGATATAGTATAAAGTGCATTATATAAACCCCGAACACTACCGAGGGGGCCCGAGTAAACCCGAATCGGACTTAGTCAAAATAAAGACTTGCAAACCGTAATTAACCGAACGTAAGGCTCTCCCGCAACCCCCGAAATTCGTACTTGGGTGAAATAAAGCTTAGACTAACCATAGGCGTTGCCGCAACCCCTTGTAATATATTTCTACCGGTCTTGCCCAAACCAAAACGACGGACTTGACCGAGCTTAGGCTTCGCTGTACCCCGAATTATTTTTATAAATTGTGTTATAACGTATGGAAAACCGAGCTAACCCGAACGTAAGGTTCTGCCCGAGTTCGACCGAAGGGCACTTAGCCGAAATAAAACTTTAGAGGTGCTATACATTCGAGGGCCCCTAAAATTTACGGGGCCCCGCATTTTAGGGGGCCCCATCATCCAAATGGTCTAAACATTCGAGGGCCCCGTAAATTTTAGGGGCCCCTTTATTTAAACTCCTCAAACAATCTAGGGCCCCGCATTTTAGGGGCCCCTTCATCCAAATGACCTAAACATTCGAGGGCCCCGAAAATTTTAGGGGCCCCTTTATCTAAAAGCCTCAAACAATCGAGGGCCCCGCATTTTGTTTGCCCCTTCATTAAAATGGCCTAAACATTCGAGGGCCCCGAAAATTTTAGGGGCCCCTTTATCTAAAAGCCTCAAACAATCGAGGGCCCCGCATTTTATTGGCCCCTTCATTAAAATGGCCTAAACATTCGAGGGCCCCGAAAATTTTAGGGGCCCCTTTATTTAAACTCCTCAAACAATCGAGGGCCCCGCATTTTAGGGGCCCCTTCATTAAAATGGCCTAAACATTCGAGGGCCCCGACAATTTTAGGGGCCCCATCATCTAAGGGGCCCAAACATTCGAGGGCCCCGTATTTTAGGGGCCCTATCACATAAATGGTCTAATCATTCGAGGGCCCCGTAAATTTTGGAGGCCCCATCATCTAAGGGGTCCAAACATTCGAGGGCCCCGATAATTTATCTAACTTATCTTTTACTACATCCGCGGTCCGCACAGGTTATTTTTAGATGCGAGTTAGCTCGCAACGGTTGCTATTTAATGTAAAGGCAGCTATTCAGCGCCTTCCTGTATTCCCCAATAGATTCCCTAAATAGTTTTTGTAAACTCACGCAACGGTTACAATTAGGTGTACATATGCAGCTATTCAGCGCCTTTATAGACAGATTCCCCAACAATACGGTTATAATAATATAAAGTGCGCGTTAGCACGCAGTGGATAAAGTGCACGTTAGCATGCAGAGGATATTATTAGATGTACACTTAGGCAGCTATTCAGCGCCTTCGTGTGTAGACAAATTTCCCAGCAATACGGTTGAAATCATACAAAGTGCGCGTTAGCACGCAGTGGATAAAGTGCACGTTAGCATGCAGAGGATATTATTAGATGTACACTTAGGCAGCTATTCAGTGCCTTCGTGTGTACACAGATTCCTCGCATAGTTGGTTGAAATCATACAAAGTGCGTGTTAGCACGCAATGGATAAAGTGCGCGTTGGCACGCAACGGTTATTAATTTAAAGTGCGCGTTAGCACGCAATGGATAAAGTGCGCGTTGGCACGCAACGGTTATTAATTTAAAGTGCGCGTTAGCACGCAATGGATAAAGTGCACGTTAGCATGCAGCGGGTATTATTAGATGTACATTTAGACAACTATTCAGCGCCTTCGTGTAGACAGGTACCCACCAACTTATATGACAATGACCACTGGATCTTTATTGACAGTGGTCATGCTAAAGTATTGAAATATAAAACCTAAGCAGAGGCTTACACGTGCAAGAATGCGTTGCTTGCAAATTTGCATCCGTTGTTCTACCAGCGAACACAGCTTGGCTTTATCTTATTTGTGCATTCGGTAAGTGAACATATGTTAATTTTCTCTCTGTGAATTATAAGTGTTCATGATTTGTGCTAATTGTTTAAATATTATTTATACATTTATAGTTTTATCTGTGTTTTAATATTAATTGGTCCATACATTTTACTTTTTTATAATAATTTCAAAACTATTTATATTTTAAACTTTATATATTTTAAACTTTTACATTTTTAACATTTTAAATTCAAAACTTTTACATTTTACATTTTAATTTCAAAGCTTTATTTATTTTAATTTTACATATTTTAAATTCAAAACTTTATTTATTTTAATTTTACGTATTTTAAATTCATCATAATAAAATGTCTGCAGTTTACATTGTGTCAGACGTTAAGTCGTATGTTACAAAATTTCGCCTTCAAGGTAACAACGTAACGTTCAAGTTCAATTCGCCGCCAGAGGGAGTTGATGAAATTTCATGGGTCAGACAGGGTTTGGACGAACTTGTAGAAACCATGACTAAAGACTGTACTGACGGAGACTATTTAGGTTTTGAACTGCATAGTTTAAATTTTAAAAACAAAAAGCCGGGGTTTGTTGCATTTAAACCGGCTGAAGACATTAACGTTGACATTCTGTGGAAAATTTTTGGCGGTATAATTCAGAGTAATGCAGATTCATGTACAACTAGCGATATCTTCACGGTGAAATGTACAAAAGTCAGTGTCCCTAAGGGACAAGGTCGTAATGGAAGAGTTAGGCCTGGGCTGTATAATAATTTCGAAGAAGAGTGCTCCGGGCGTAAAGGGCTAGTAGTGATTAAAAATGCGGATTCCCTTTGTCTCCCTCGCGCACTAGTGGTCGCAAAGGCCCATTCCGAGAAAAGCCCGCTATACAAAAAGATTAGAGACTCCAGAATAAAATTACAAACGGAAGAGGCTAAAAAGCTTATGACGGCAGCGGGGGTTGAAATCACCGAAGTAGGCGCCGGAATCCCCGAACTGGAAAAGTTCCAAAATTTTCTCCCGGAGCACAAAATTACGGTCTAAAACTACGGACGCAGAGGCCGTGAAATCTATTTCGAGGGTGAGGTAGCAAATCCGCGCTACACTCTAAATTTAATTTTTAAAGATGGCCACTACAATGTAATTACGAGTTTAACCGCGGCCTTTGCTTGTGGTTATTTCTGCGAAACATGCCACACCCCATTCAACCAACGCGGTGTACATAAATGTACGAGTACGTGTTACGCGTGTAAACGTTCCCCGGCCTGCGTGTTGCTAAACGACGAAATCCACTGCGTCGATTGCAACAGGCAGTTCAAAAACCGCGATTGTTTTTCGGCTCACCTAAAAGGTATCTGTCGAAACATAAGGAAATGTCCCGACTGCCAAAAAATGGTTATATTCGACAATCGACACTCAAATCACGTGTGCGGGGAAGTGTATTGCAAAATGTGCAGAGAGTATTTGGCCCCTGACCACAAATGCTACATGCGCATCGATACACGTAAGCCCCCGATGGAAAATTTCCTATACATTTTCTTCGACTTGGAAACACGTCAAGACGAAGTACTTGACACTGCCAATGTCCACCGCGTAAACTTGTGCGTGTCCCAGCAACACTGCTGGCTATGTATCAAGGGCGGGGCTTGTGACATATGTAAAGACCGCACTCGTGTTTTCACAGAAGATCCGGTCAATCAGTTTATGGCATACGTCATGGAGGTGCGCAAAGCGTACAAAAAGGTGTGTGTCATAGCTCACAATGGCCAATCTTTCGATTTTCAGTTTCTTCTCAAGTACGTGCTTGAAGAAACACAATTCACCCCCGAACTGATCACCCGAGGCACCAAGATCATATTGATGGAAATCGATAATGTTAAATTTATCGACTCCCTCAACTACATGCCTATGCCACTTTCCAAGCTGCCGAAAGCTTTTGATCTCCCTGAGGAAAAAAAGAAAGGATACTTCCCCCACCTGTTCAACACGATTGCCAATCAAAATTACGTAGGCCCGATCCCCGAAAAAGAATTCTACTGTCCCGACTCTATGTTCGACAAAGGACACAAAGAGTTTAAAAATTGGCACGATGAGCAGGTGCGTAATGACTACGTATTCGACTTCCAGAAGGAAATCCTCGAGTACTGCCATTCGGATGTGGACATTTTGGCACAAGCGTGCATAAAGTTCAGGGCGTCTTTCCTCCAAGAGTGTAGAGTAGACGATTTTTTGGAGGCTGTAACGATAGCCAGCGCCTGTAACTTAGCATTTCGTAGAAACTTCTTAAAAAAAAACACCATCAGCATAATCCCTAAACACGGTTACAGGCTTGCAGACAACCAGTCGTCCGTTGCCCTAAAATGGCTGATATGGGAATCCGATCAGAGGGGTGTGCAGATACAACACGCTGGTAATGGTCGTGAAATTAAAATCGACGGCTCCAAAGTCGATGGCTTTGACGGCAGTCGTATTTACGAGTTTCATGGGTGTTACTGGCATGGGTGTACAAAGTGTTACCCTAATGGACGTGATGAACCCTTAGAGGACGATCCTTCGGACACCCTCAACGTGAGACTGGAGAGAACAAGAGCCAAAATGGCCAAACTTTCCAGTAAGCACGAAGTAGTCGAGATGTGGGAATGCCAGTATAGAAAAATGTCGAAAAAGAATCCCCAAATGACCTACCTGGATTCCCATCCGATTCTCAACACCGTGCCGCTCAACCCCCGAGACGCCTTTTTCGGAGGGCGTACTGGAAACACAAAGTCGTACGCGAAATGTAATCAGGGCGAGACCATCCAGTACGTCGACGTCTGTTCCCTCTACCCGTGGGTGTGCAAGTACGGCAAATACCCCGTCGGACACCCCACCATCCACGTAGGCGATCAAGACTGCAGAGTCCAAGGAATGGACGTTGACGGTCTTTTGAAATGCACCAACTGTACCACCCCGTACTGCCAACAAAAATGAACAGTAAATTAATGTTTATCCTGTGTCGCACTTGCGGAGAAAATTTGGATTCCGGAGACTGTTGCCATTCCGTTGATGAGAGGACATTGACCGGAACTTGGACCATGGACGAGATACGGAAAGCTGTGGACAAGGGGTACGTCATCGTGGAGATGCACGAACTCTGGCAATATGAAACAGTCTCCGGAGATAACGGTCTCTTTCTTGATTTCATTAACCAGTTCCTCAAAATCAAGCAAGAGGCTTCAAATTTTCCTCTGTGGTGTGACACCGAACCCCTAAAACAGAAATATATCGATGAGTACCACGAAAACGAAGGCATCCGACTCGACAGTGGGAATATTTGTAAAAACGAGGGCCGCCGATCCCTCGCAAAATTAATGTTAAATTCTTTTTGGGAAAAATTTGGCCAACGCGAAAATCAGACAAAAACCGCGATCGTGAGACAACCGTCCGTCCTTTTTAAACTCATAACCAACCCCTCCGTGGACGTAAACAACATCCAAGAGGTTAACCAGAAGGGGGTTGTAGTAAGTTGGCAGTACACGGAAGACTCGTGTGAAATACTCCCTACCGTTAATGTCGTATTAGCCGCGTATACGACAGCCCAGGCCAGACTTAAATTGTACGAACACCTGGATGTCCTGGGTGACATGGTCTGTTATTACGACACTGACAGTGTCATATACCTGCTCAAGGAGGGGGGCCGAAAAATTTCCACAGGCGACTATCTTGGACAGATGACTGACGAACTGACTGACTATGGCCCCGGTTCGTACATTTCAGAGTTTGTTTCCGGAGGTCCAAAAACCTACGGTTACAAAGTTCTGTCACCTACGACTGGGCAGACACACACGGTTTGCAAAGTTAAAGGTCTGACCCTGAACCTTCGCACCTCGGAGGCGGTGAATTTTGAGTCACTTCACCGTTTGGTCACAGATCCCGACCAAACGATTCTTACGGAGGAGAGCAGGATCCGTAGAACGAAAGATCGAAACGTTGTTACCGTGATGGAATCAAAATTATTCAAAATTACTGGTGCTAAGAGAAAGAGAGATGGTGAGCACGATACGTTGCCTTACGGCTATAAGAAAGCACGTATAGACTAAATTTTAACTGACTTGAGTTGGACCAATTTTTATAAAAAAATTTTTTAAAACACAAATAAAATGAATTATTTTTTAAAATTCTACTTAATTTTTATATTTTTAAATTCTACATAATTTTTATATTTTTAAATTCAACTTAGCACATTTTTTTTTTTAAGAGAGAGAATTATATATGTTTGGCTTACTGCACCAGGTGTATGTGGCCCCCTGCGTGGGATGCTGTCTTGCTATCAACCCCGCATGGCCGAAAGTAACGGAGTTGCCAACATTCTGGTTGGGCATCACGGGAGCAGGCGGGTGTGGGGCCTGCTTCACCCCTTCGGGGGTTTACATACTCTGACAAATATAATAAAATAATCAACATAACCTTTTCTGTTCTATTATATCCTAAATTACCTACCCATCCCTTACATACCCTAACGAGCACTAGGTTGTTTAGGTTAGGTTTACATACCTTGTCCCGCATGATATCCCAGTCAGTCGAACGATGGACGTGAGACGCGCTATAGCTACGGAGCTTCACAATCCCGCGAGAAGAAATTTCAAAACTAGACGTGTGACTTTGAAAGGGTTAACAGATTTGTTCCAAGCGGATTTAGTGGAGATGATACCTTACGCTAAAGTGAACAACGGTTTCAAGTACATAATGACCGTTATAAATTGTCTTTCCAAGTTTGCTTTTGCCGTGCCTATAAAGTCGAAATCCGGGGTGGACGTAGCGGCCGCGTTGGAACCGATATTTGATAATCATAAGATGAAAAATTTCCAAACCGACCAGGGTAAGGAATTTTTCAACGCGCACGTGCAAAAATTAGTGCGAAAACACAAAATAAACCATTACTCGACTTATTCCGATAAAAAAGCGTCCATAGTGGAAAGGTTGAATCGTACATTGAAAAATCGAATGTGGCGTGAATTTACGGCCCGCGGAAATTACGAGTGGGTCGATTTATTACCGATTATAGTAAAGTCGTACAATAATACCGTACACAGTACTATAGGTATGAAACCCGCTAAAGTTTTGAAAAAGCACGAGAACATGCTTTTGGCTAAAATGGCTGGTAAACCCTCAAGAAAAAACAGCGAGCCTAAATTTAAAGTAGACGATAAAGTTAGAATTTCCAAGTATAAAAAGACATTCGCTAAAGGCTATCTACCCAACTGGACAAACGAAGTGTTTACCGTGTACGCTACGGTGCCTACGAAACCACCCACATATGTTTTGCAAGATGGTAAAGGTGAAATTTTAAAAGGTAAATTTTACGGGGAAGAGTTGCGTAAGTCGACCGTGGGCGATGTTTATCTCGTGGAAAAAGTACTGCGCGCGAAAGGTAACAAATTGCTAGTGAAATGGCAAGGGTTCGACAAAACGCACAATTCGTGGATAGATAAGAACAAACTAGTTGCGTGAGTCGGAGCACGAAAGCCTCGCGTTAAAAGAAGAAACTCTGTTAAATTTAAATTAGTATCTATTCACAATGCGTGTTGAAAGTATGTCGCACACGCTTCCGATGTCAAACTTTGACGAATACCTACCGGAAATAAATAATACCGAGAAACGTCACAGTCCGTTGCTGCCAAATACTATTAGGTGTATTGTGTGTGGTCCTTCGAATTGTGGTAAAACCAATGTAGTATTCAATTTACTGTTCGAACCGTACGGTTTGAAGTTCGCAAATATTTACGTATTTTCCAAATCTCTGCATCAGCCTAAATATAAACTTTTGGAAAATATTTTTGAAGATTCGGGTATCGGATATTTCCCTTATTCGGATAGCGATAGTGTCATTGCCCCCGACGAGGCAGAATCAGATTCCGTTATGCTGTTCGACGATATAGCTTGCGAAAAACACGATAATATACGTAGTTACTTTACCATGGGCCGTCACAAGAACATAGATTCTTTTTATTTGGGACAGACTTATTCCAGAATCCCCAAGCAGCTGATCCGCGACAACGCAAACCTTTTGGTAGTATTTAAACAAGACGAGATGAACCTAAGACACATTTTCACCGATCACGTCACGCCGGACGTATCGTTTGGAGTTTTTAAAGATATCTGTGCTCTCGCTTGGAAAGATAAACACGGGTTTGCGGTCATAGACAAAGACAGTGAGATTGTCGGCGGGCGTTATCGACTAGGATTCGATCGTTTTGTAAAAGATATATAATACGATATATCATATCAGCCCCTAACCCTACAGCAACAAGACTTTCCGCACCCGAATCCAATCTTCGTAACTAGTCGAGCTTAAGTATACCTTCATTTCGTAATATGTCGTCGTCCGAACAGGTCACCCTCGAGATAACCCGTCTTAGGGACGCTATCAAGAGGAAATACGAGCAGATGAGGTACGGAAAAGCTGATGCGGACCAATTTCTCTCGAAAAAATACAAGCCTATTATTAACGAGCTGTCAAAAATACGGGGGCTATCGGATGTAAAAACAGAGATCAAGGATGAACCGATGATCGTTGACGAACCTCCGACAATTGCTGAAACTTTTGATACTAAAACAAAGAAAGAAGACGAACCCATTGCGGGGACTTCCCCAACTCGAGGGCCGAGTTTTATGGAAACGGAAACAGTCGCTGAAACTCTCGATTCCGTGACTGATTTATTGTCAACTCCGGAGGGGCGTAGCGAAGCCGTAAACTATGTGAACGACACGTTCAAGCATCCTCTTACACGTAGGTACATGCTTAAAATGATGACGGATAGGCCTAAGAAAAACGCTATAGATCACGTCTACGGACCGAGGATCGCAGACGAAGAGCTTATGGTAGGGGATAAAAATCTACAATTTACAGATGATGGGGAAATAACGATAGACGGTACTAACTATAAAGCAACGGTGGGGTTGTACGAGTTACTATTTAAACGTTCGCCCCAAGACGGTTTGTACACGGAGGCAGACTTGACCGCTTACAAGGATATCTGTTTGAAATCCAATGCCCACAAAAGACAATACGATCCGCAGGGTCGGATCAATCGGAATCCAAAGTCAGTTAAATACAATAAAATTATAATACATTTGTTCCCACCCAAAACGTATACTGGAAAAGGGTACTCTTACTGGGACGATCCGAACGAATTGTGCGACCGATTGAGACTCTTATTAGCATCAAATGACGCAGGTCATACGGGGCACACGAACGAGATTGCGTCTATCGTGGAGGAACTACGGGGAGCTGGGCTGATAAAAGGTCTGGGAAACCAAAAAATTAGATCATTGATAAGATGAGCGTCGACAAATTCGGACGTTACTCTGAGGCATCGGCGACCCAAAAACAGGGTCCTAAAGGTGTAGGTTTTAATCTTACCGCTGAAGGAAACTACGATATTCTGAATAAACTGTTATGTAATGTTGGTCACCCCAAATTTGAAAACGATGCGGTCAACAAGTACTACGTAGATAGTATAATACCTGTAGATGGTGATAAGTGGAATTTTGGAGCTAAAAAATTAACTAATATCAAGAGTGGTACGGAAATAACGGATGCTATCAACCTTGATCAGCTCTCTAAATATAAGTCGTGGGTTGAAAACAGCGCGATTCTCAAGAGGCCTGTTGATCCTTTCCAAACATACGGTGAAGAGTTTTTCGATGTTAAACGTAAACGTATATGTAACGTAAAAACTCCAAAGGATGGGGAGGACGCTGCGACTAAAGCCTATGTGGATAACAAAATAACTAGGGACGCGATTAATTTTGAATTCTTTACAAAAAACGCATTAACTCTAACACCTGGGAAAGATACATTTAATGCTAGGTCAGCACGAATTACTTTGTTACGCGATGGAATAGGCGATTCGGACGCTGTAAACAAACGTCAACTGACCGAGTTAATTAAAGTAACGGAAGACGAATATAAACGTGAACTTGATAAGTTGGAAGTAAAAATACGTCAGGAATTTCGTAAGGAACTGGTAATGCTCTCGCACGGGATTAGGACACACTACGGTAGAGGAACAAAACCTAAACGTATAGATGAATATAATCATTGGGGCGAGGTATGGAAACACGGTACATAAATATTCTCTCGCCTTTTTAGTTTAGTTTACAAATGGCGAAGTCACGATCAACATCTGTCAGTCGCAAGCGAAGAGTTGTCAGGAAAGGACGTGGTCTCTTTTCAAGTGTATTGAGCGCTGGTGATAAAGTTTTGAATAAAGCTATAGATTTTCTTCCTATCGAGCTCCACTTACCGGGGTACAACTACTGCGGACCCGGCACGAAATTAGCCAAGAGGTTAGCGCGTGGCGATAAAGGTGTAAACCCGCTGGACGAGGCCTGTAAAGAGCACGACATAGCCTACAGCAAGTATAGCGACTCGGAGAGACGTAGAGCAGCCGATACAGAGTTAGCGGGACGGGCTTGGAGCAGGGTTAAAGCGAGTAACGCTAGCTTAGGTGAAAAAGCAGCCGCCTGGGCCGTAACGAACGCGATGAAATTGAAAACAAAAATTGGAGGTGGCAAGAGGAAAAGGAGGAGGTCTGGGAAAAAGTCAGTAGAGCAGTTGTTGAAACAACTCGAGGGTAAAGGGCTTTACTTGAAACCGTATAAGAAAAAAGGAGCTGGTAAAAGAAAGAGGAGTGGTAAAAAAAAAAAACGTCATTAGATTCAATACCAATCAGACCATTGACTAATATCGACTTGGAAAAATACGCTGCTATATTTAAAATACCGCACTTTAGGGGAGTTTACATGAGGGATACACTTCCTTTGCGACCTTTCAAAAACGAGACGGCGATCGTGAATTTGGACAGTATAAGTGGCGTGGGGACGCATTGGGTGTGTTATAGAAAACGGGGGGACAACGTCGAGTACTTTGACAGTTTTGGAAATCTAAGACCACCTTTAGAATTGACTCGATATTTTGGTCAAAACGCTTCGGTTCACTATAATTACAGACAGCATCAGACGGGCGACTCAGTCGTCTGCGGACATTTGTGCTTAAAGTTTCTATCGCGATGAGTATCGTTTTGTCTGGTAACAGTTCAACACTTTCTTGCGATTTCTTCCCGCCACTCGAACTCGACGGCGGAGAGTGGGAAATCGGCCTTATAGATCTGTCCACTTACAATTCTATTCCAAACGTAATAGACGGCGTTAATAACAAACTTAAAATCAAATTAAATGAACTGGGTTATGCTGACATTCGTATGCCGACAGGATCGTACGAAATCGAAGACATGGAAAGATATATTGTAGCCGAACTCGACCCCAAAGGAGTTACATTTTCACTGAAACCAAATAACAACACTTTGAAAGCGGAAGTTCAATGTTCACGACAAATTCATTTCGAGACCGGATCCATCGGTCAATTACTAGGTTTTAACAACAACGTATTGGAAGCTAATACGAAACACGTATCCGATTCTCAGGTCAACATTATCAGAGTGAGTGTGATCCGTGTAGAGTGCAATATAGTGGCTGGATCGTTTCAAAATGGAGTCGAGTGTCACATTATGCACGAGTTCTACCCCCAAGTTGCCCCGGGCTACAAGATTGTAGAAACGCCGTCAAATATAATATATTTACCCGTCAAAGTGAAAACTGTTCATAATGCGACAGTGAGTCTGAGGGATCAGAACGGGGAGTTGATCGATTTTAGAGGCGAGTCGGTTTCAGTGAGATTGCATTTAAGACAAAAAAATGGGGCTCGTATTTAACGAACGCCAGTATAAGCCGGTGTTCAGTACGCATCAAGCCTCGACAGGGTTAACACAGCTCAACATTCGTTTCCTCAGATCGTTAGGATTCAAAATCGATAATGGATTTTCTAGCAATCGATAGTGCTGCCGAATACAATGACATCATCAGCGGTATGGAATACCATTCGCACCGCCCTTATGCGTCAGCCACTTATTTAAATAATGATGAAATTCGTATACCCATCAATCAACAGGACGTGATTACGGCTCCGTTTGATAGTCTACTGTATATCAAGGGCAAGTTGCTCGGGAAAACCAGTACTAATACGGATGCGTCCATAAAGTTGGTAAATAACGCGGTAGCATTTCTGTTTGACGATATACGCTATGAAATCGCTGCAAACGAAGTGGATCGAACGAGAAACGTTGGAATCTCGAGTACTATTAAGAACCTTTTGTCGTTGCGGGAAATTGAAAAGAATAAACTCGCGAATGCTGGCTGGCTGGGGGCTGGTCAAACACAGGATGGTTCGATATTTACAATCTCGGTACCGTTGAAAATGCTTATGGGTTTTTTCGAAGACTACAAGAGAATTGTGCTTAATGTAAAACAGGAACTCGTGCTTTTACGTTCATCGACCGATGTAAACGCTATAATTAGCGACGACGCTTCGAACGTGTCTCTAGAAATAACCAGCATACAGTGGAGAGTCCCCCATTTGACTGTATCGGATGCTTACAGAATGAAAATTTTGAAAATGATCGAACGCGACGCCCCAGTTCAAGTTCCGTTTAGAAGCTGGGAGATTCATGAATTTCCTACTCTCCCTCAGTCGCAGCAGATTTCTTGGACTGTGAAAACGGCTAATCAATTGGAAAAACCACGTTACGTCATTCTAGCTTTTCAGACCGAAAGGAAGAATCAAATTAAAAAAGATGCCTCCATGTTCGACCGTTGTTCGGTGGACAATGTAAAACTTTATTTGAATTCCCAATACTTCCCCTACGATAATATCCACGGGGACGTTTCGACCATGTACGAGATGTACTCTAGGTTTCAACAGTCTTACTATCAGCGCGAGTCGTCTCCGTGTATGAATATTGCTACATTCAAGGAAAAAGCCCCAATTTTTGTCATAGACTGTTCCAAACAGAACGATTCTATAAAATCTGGCCCCGTCGACGTTCGACTTGAAATAGAGGCTTCCTCCAATTTTCCCGCCAACACCACAGCCTATTGTCTCATTCTACACGATTCGCATATAGTGTACAATCTACTTTCCGGCACTGTTAAAAAGGTTGCAATTTAGGTAACCTTTCAGTCACGAACATGGAGCCCGAGAGGATGGTCGTAGGGAGTCTACCTAACGCACCGCTGGGTGTTTTCTTAAAATCAGTACATTTCCTAAATCCCGAGTGCACAAAAGTCGTAGCAACAGGACTATTCCAGCATACGGGTTATAGCCTAGGATTGTTGCTTCAAGCGGGTAAAAACTATGTTTTCTTTACAGACAAAGTGTTTAACGAAATATTACTTTTGGACATAACTTCGGCTCTTGAAGGAAAGGCTACGCATTGTTTTATCCTAAGTGTCGGGAATATTCGAGTAACAACGGTGTTTGGAAAACGTTATGTTACATTCAACGACGGTCAACATTCTTTAAACTTGAACCTGTCGGAGTGGGGACTGTTTAAAGACGCTATACCTCTGATAAACCGACGTATTCAAGAATTATTTTATTACGAGGAGGATTTGCGCGAATACATCATTAAGTGCCTGACCACAGACGAACTCGTTTCCAGTACACTCCCCGAAGCGGACAGATTGTACGACGAGGTGAAGTTGTACAAAAAACATGCAGGCAGTGGTTGAGTTTCACGGTTACCACGATAACAACTATAGGTTTATAATCAAAGAGTTTGCTATAGTCGGTGAGCATTTCTCCAATGTCGTTGTTTTCAAGCCGCCTTATACATTTGATCAACTGAATACTTGCGCTCGGAGGGCAGCCCTTTGGGTACAGAAACACTACCACCATATCGGCTGGGAGGAAGGTGACATTCCTTACGACGAAGACGTGATACGCTCGCTGTGCAAACCGTTTTCCATAGTTTTCACCAAAGGTTTGGAAAAGGCTCAGTTTTTGAGAAAGCTTGTTCCACACGTGGGGGAAATATCTGAAGAGGTGGAAACATACTCGCACTGTACAGGGGTTAATTGTATATTACCTCAGCACTTTAAAGACGACAGTAAGTGTGCCTTAAAAAGTGCTAAATATTATTACGATTCTCTTCTTAAGTTAAAAGAACAACACGGACTGTAAACACCGAAATTATTGATGTGGCGAATGGCCAAAACATTGTATTTTTATTTATATCCAATGTATTTTGTATTCTAATAGCCGTTATTACTGTAAATACTTTAGTGTTGTAATGAGAGGGAATTATTAATAATAAACTGTATTTGTGTAACAAAGTTGTTTTAATGAGTCATTCCTATAACCATTTCTTTACCATTTTAATGTGAACAAGAAAAAAAACTGTTTGAAAAAGAGTGACACGGTTTTTGTACATGTCTAGGGGTCAGTGACCGCCTTGACTCATGGGTTAACGCTGTGTAACGAGATTTTAGTACAATGGTGTTAGAGGCTATTGCACAACATTGTGTATTGAAAACTAGCAATTAATAGCAGCCATGGTAAATATGGGGAAATAATAAAAAAAAAACAGAATTTAAATGTAATTTATTTCTTACAAGGTATTGACGGTAGCGCATTCTGGTAGAGAGTTTTAGAAATATTAACCCGTCCGATGGTAGCGCGTTCTGGTAGAGAATCAGCGAATTCATTAGACAGTACAACGGATACAATTCTGCCGACTCGGCATTGTTACACATGCTAACATAAATTTTTGCTGATTCGTTTGGAATGTGTAAGTCTACTGTAAAGTTTGGTTATGTAATTACGTATATCATACACAAGGGTGTGGCAGAGCCTAAGGTTAGGTAAGCCAAATTTTTAGTTCGGCTAAGTGTTGTTCGGTTGGACTCGGGAGAGCCTTACGTTCGGGCAAGTAATTATAATAATAATTGAAGTTGTAACATAACCTCAAAGTACAATCTATGCGAGGTTTGTACAGTATAAACAGTCACGAGTACAGCGAAGCCTAAGTTTTTAGTTCGAAAAAGATCGGATAGGCCTGGGCCACCAAATTTGTAAAAGATTTACATTACATTTGCTAACTATTGGAATGTCTGGTCAGCATATAGCTGGGGTGTCGATTTTATAACAATGTACAGAAATTTTAGTGAGTTAAAAGTATTAGACTACAAAATTCGGGGGAAAGCGTTAAGTATAATCGTGCTAGTAAATAATTTAAAACATAAAATCACTATCGAAAGTTTTGATGTAAATCAAGGGTGCGGCAGAGCCTAAGGTCGTAGAAGTGGTAAAGTATCGAGTATAAAGCTTCGCGTTAAAAAACAGAGACATTTTATTAATAACCATTCGATTAAACGATACACAACCTAGAGTAATTATTAATAATTTTAATGTAAAAGCTAAAACCGTGATTGTGTTACTCAGCTACCGTGTCTACCGACAAACATAATATGGAGAATTTATATTGAAACAAATTTTAGTTAGAGAAAGTTTTAACGTTAAGTAATACAGTCGGATTCGGTAACGTTTGGTTATGTAATTACGTATATTATACACAAGGGTGCGGTAGAGCCTAAGATTAGCTAAAGTTTTATTTCGGTTTAGTTACGGTTTGTAAGAGTTGCGGCAGAGCCTTATGTTCGAAAAAGACCGGTAGAAACAGTTATATCATACGCATGGGATGTGGCAGAGCCTTACGTTGAGTTGAGCGAATTTTATATTAATAACCATTGCGGATAAATTCCGTTGCGGGGAAATAGCTCTAATCACGACGGTGCTGAATAGTTGCCTACGTGTACGAAATATATTTTAGAATTCGTTTGCACCTAAGCCTCCGTTAAAAACATTAACATTTCCGTTTTTTCGAAATTTTGTTGCAAAATTTGGGGGAGGGGTGACCCCCGGGGTTGAGTTAGACCGAATACAACTTGTTTTACTTTATAGAAACATTACGTTATATTTTGGTCGGTTATGTAGTTACGTATATCATACGCATGGGTTATGGCCGAGCCTAATGTTAGCCAAAATATTAATTTTTACTAAGTTCGGATTGGACTCGGACTGAACTTTACGTTTGGGTTAGCTTGGTTTTCCGTACAATATAACACATTTTATAAAAATAATTCGGGGTACAGCGAAGCCTAAGTTCGGTCAAGCCCGGCGTTTTGGTTCAGGTAAGACTGTTAGAAACAGTGTATATCATACGCACGGGGTGCGGGAGCGCCTATGGTTAGCCTAAGTGCGGTTTGCAAGGA
>JAGFPH010017832.1:0-17110 GCA_018207615.1 Philaenus spumarius | reverse complement strand
ACCGGTCTTATTTAGGTTTATCTTTGTGATTAGTTTTTAATCAGTAACATTATTCATTTACATTTTTACAAGTAAATAGGCTACAATTTATATTTCTTACTAGTAAGTTCTCGTGAAAAATCAGAGACAGATTAATTAGGTATACATTTTAAAAATTACTATTTAAAAACAAATTAGGCCTACCTAAATATGATGTGGGGATTTTTAACTAGATAAATGTGTACAATTAAAAGATATATTATTATAGACTACCATCCTCGTCCATTTTTGCAACTGGTCAAACGTTTGTACCAAACTGTTTTCCTTAAGTATTGGATCAAACATTCGATTGACCTGTAGCAGGAACATTCGCTGCACCATCTGTCGAACTTGTCTCAAATGTTTGGTCCAACTTTGGAGCGAGCGTTCGTAGCATCGTGCAGAACCGGCTTAAACTTTAAAAGCTCCAAAAACATGAGATGGAATTAAACGCTTTTATTCGAACCAATAGTGCATGCCAATATTTCAACGTTTGTAATCCGTGTTAATGCTGACAAGACTTAATGTAAAACAATTCAGTTCTGTTAATTTCATCACTGGCATCCATACATTGGACTATTTTTGTCCCAGATGTAATGAAATTGTTTAATAGAGGCACTCCTCAAAGATGATGACTCAATATTTCATTTGAAAAAGAAACAAGCAATCAGAAATTCATATCCTTAGACTGTTGTTATTCTTGCACTTTAAACAATTTAGGCATCCGGACTGTTACAAGTGCATTAAACATTTTACCAACCTAACATGGCTGTACTTTATTCATAACACCTGAAATAAATAGGACTACCAAGAACACAACATAGATTAACTTACCTTTAATTAAAAACGCTTCTGAAGCTGGAGTTATTTTCATAAACAAACTCCTCAAGTAGTTTAATCAAATCATGGCGAGTATTCAAAGGCCAAATAAATAATGAGCAAAGTCAAGGAGAAATTTTTTTTTATCATAAATATTTGCTATTACAATTTTTAAATAATTTTATTAATAACATTTGCATTAAAATTTACAAACTTTTAAAAAGTGCTTTTTAATATAAATTTAACAATATATAACTTGTAAAAACATCAACATTCAAAGTGTAACATTCAATGTGTTTAATCTATAATCTGGTTTTACACACTCGACCAAAACATCTCCAAAGTTGCGAACTAAACTAAGACCTTTTAAGTTCACTGAGCCTGAAACACTAAAACACAAACATACGCACATACAATATGCAACAACAAGAAAAAGCCATACTTAGTAGTTTTATTTACAAGTTAGCAAAAGACATGCATATTTTTATGTTCATGTTTTACATAATATCATTGGCGGATCCAGGGGAGGGCTGTAGCCCCCCTACTTTGAGTTATTATATTTTTGTTTAATCGTCTAAGTGGCCAACTGCTCAATTGACAACACAACTTGTATAGAATAATGTCACCCACTAAATATTATCCAATCTCAATAAAACAAAACCCATTGGAAAGGAAATGTTTTAATCTTTAATTTTTGTATTTACATTGTAATCATCTTTGTAAAATAATTGTAGTTGTCTAAATCAACTACAGTAGTGCGTCGAAAGAAAGCAAGCAAATGACTCTGACTCAAACTCGTCACTTTTTAAAGCCACATAACCGTTAGACAGACTTGTTTTGAGAAGAAGATAATAAGGACACCATTAGATTCGTCAAGATTTGAACTTTCTAACACAATCTTCCAATCATTCGTCATTCTTATAACAGATACTTAGATTACATTCGAAACTTCTTAGATATGAAGTTTTTTGGAAACCCTTGCAATTGGACAGTTTTCAACCAATGAGAAAGCACATTTTGCAATCAATATATCTATTACAAATCGATATATTTGTATAATGGTTTTTTATATCGATTTGAAGTGCAAATTCTATATTTTCGTTTGCTATTTAAGGAAAACCTGGTTTAGTGTTCCAAGGCTATTCACATATTTCCGTGAAATATGTACATTTTCAATGCCTCAGGCGCATTGGCCGTTACCTTTTCCTGTCTGGCTGGAACTATACGTTAGTGAGAGCTTTGTTTAGTAGTTCTAATTTAGCGAAACAAAATGAAATAAGTTTATAGAATAAGGCTATTTAAAATTTTCAAGTATACAGAGTTAAATTCTATGATTTATTCTCTACAATTTGTTATAATAAAATTTCATTTTTGGGTACAGCATAATAATTAATTCCTATTCAAAATGGGTGATAGGAAATAGTCAAATAGTCTAAAAGTCGTTATCAAGCACTGTTTTCCAAAAAAATTATTCTATACTCTCCGGGATATGGGAAGAGGCCCAAGGACACAAGCGGAGGCCTAGCGTCACAATTGGTGTGAGAAGGTTTCCTTTGTACCAGGGTCACAGAGTTTAAATTGTTCAAAACTTGATCTAAAACGTAACTACAGTGGGTGCCGAAAATATTGCAAAATTAAAATTATGTGTTGATTATGGGAAAAAGTTAGGCACGATGTAACAGTGTATTATTAAAAAATACAACAGTTATTATTTGTTATCATTCAGTACGTCCTTAATCTATTGTATACTGTATTTTCTTCACTCGCTTTCTATTTCTTTATATTTATTGATCAGATAAACTATTTATCAATTCTAAGCATTAATCTTTAACTTATCATTACAACTATGTTTTTTCACTGCCTCCTACTGTATAAAATTACATTTAGAATTAATAATCAGATGCCTAAACCAATGTCTAATGATTGGTTTAAACGGCATCCTATACCATCACGTTAAACATAACAAATTGGTGTTTATGTATGCTGTTATTATTTGTAACTTACCTATTATCCGTCATCCGATTGTTTTAAAAGTGACAACATCCAATAGAGAATTAAAAGGGCTACAAAAAGGCTCTCTTGACATTTTTTGTTTAACTGTACGGTTTTTGGGTAATTCGCGTTTGAAATTTACAAACAGCCGCGATTTTGAAAAGCATGATCGTTTATTTTTCTTACAATAGATCATTGTTAGGTTAAACTTCATGAAAGTGTTTGAACTCAATCGGTCAAACCGTTTTCTAGATATAAATTATTTTGTAAAAAACACATACAGGCAGACGGACTAAAAAGTAAGTACCTTAGACCCATGTTTATGTTGTGAAATATGTTTCTCTCGATCCCAGGAACAAATCCACAAAAGGGGACCAGAGTGTTCGCGGACATCTTGTATATATAAATTATTATTATTCACAAATCACATAAGTTACATAGATAGGTAGTAAGGGTATTTAACAATACTCTATATAATAGCAAAAATAATGAATACTAAAGAAGTACAACATGTATTTCTCCTATCTATAACAAAAGACCTGAAATCTGGTGGTAGATGGTCCCAAAGAAAGCTAATTTGCTAATTCCATATTAACTGTGAAAATCGTGGAAAATCCATGTAAAGACAGACACATTATTCCTACCAAACTAAAGCACCTAGAAACTCAAACAATCTATTCCTGTACATATGTATGTATCTCTTAGGATAACCGCATAGTGGAGTGCCGTTACAAGCTGCGATAGGCATGACAGAGCAAAAAGAGCTATAGAGCGGAGATAGGAGCGACAATGGTGACAACTTAAGTCACATTTTTCAGCTGTCTTTGGCCGTGTTCACTTATGCCCACATGTTTTTCTTTATCACATTAAATTTCATGTTAACGGAAAATATTTTTCATTGAAAAAAAGCACAAGGAATGCCACCAACCGACCCCGGAATGTTAATGGAGAGCTCCATAATTTGTATCCTCAACTGCGTCAGAATCCGGAAAAATTCCATTCTTATTTTCGAATGAATATTAGTACATTTGATTATCCCCTACCCAAAATTGAACCACTGAAGAAGTAGACAAATTCCAATCACAATCCCATCAACCCTTATGGAAAACTGTTAGTTACACTGTGAGATAAGTTAAATATTTCTATTCTTTTTTTTTTTTACATTTTAACACTTATCTTTTTCTTGCACATTTATTTTGTATGTACAGTACAACCTTGGCTATCCAAGTTTCTGGACTAACCAAAGAAAAAAAAAACTTTTGTCAAAATCAATTCCGAAGTATGGCTCGAAATCAGCCTATAACGACGTAAATGATACGGAAACTCGCACCTCAATGGTTTTCTCACGGCCTACCATATTATCCAAGGTCTGCCCTGTCCCAATTACCTCGGCTATTCCAAGTTCTACTGTATTACTCCATATTTAGACTTTTAACAGTCTTTTTTTGGAAAAAACAATTTATTGATCTCATTGCAAGTATAAAACTTCTGGTAAACTTCATTCAACTTGCCATAAATATACAACAATTAATTGCAGCAAGTGAACTGATTGATGCCAGAATCGATTTCAAAAGTCAGAGGTCCCTTTGTTAATTGTTTCATAGATTCAACTCCCAGTCACAACTAGTTTTATTTGCAGAAAAATCTTATTAATTCAGATGAAAATTCAAGTTCAACATCCATTTTAAGAGACAAACCACCAGTGGTAATAGCGACGAAAACAAGTATGTTTGATTCCTTCGCTCTTACCCCTTGTGGCAGCACTCATTGTCGCTTTGCTCTCCCTTCCACTAAGTGTGTGTGTGTTTCTATTCGTCGCTCTTCTCGTCCCACTTATCACAGTTCCACTATGAGGTTACCCTTAGGTGTTCGGTTTACATGTAGGTGAGGGTTTTTATCAAAAATTTATACAGGGTGTTCATTTGAAAACTTCAAACTAGTATTAAAAGACCTTATAGCCCAATTATCAAAATTCTGTAAACAAGAGTGTATAGTACTAATTGGGGGGAAAAAAAATATTTTCAAAATGGGGGTGCTCACCCCCATGGCCCCCCTTACCCAAGGTCAAAATTTTGAAATGGCAACATATACCTTGTGACACCTCAAATTGAAGCTCATAAAAAATGCTGTGTTTTGATAGAAAAAAATTGAAATCGGCCAAGCCGTTTGGATATCAGCAGCCAATAATGTTATTTCTTACACAACAATTACTCACTACTACTTACTGCTAATAACACAACACCATTACTTACTAAATGCAATGATGTTGCCAAAAACCAAAAATATTTGTTTAACGTAACAATTGCCAATTTTGTTATCAGTATTTGTAAGTTTCCAAATGAACACCAACCGCAAATATTGTGAAAAAACAGCAAAAGTAAAACATGTTACTTCTACTATCTATCTACTTTAAGAGATCCAACTAACTTACTTATGACAAATCTCTGGAACCACAATGAATATTAGGCTTAAAATGCGGTAGGTATATGTACCTTTGGATGGTAGGTACTCATTAAAGAAAGGAGTTTTGCCAATATACCATATCTACTAGGAAACACATGAAAAACCCGCCAAAAATTTGAAAAATTATTTCTCCCAAACTCGAAATTTGATATCTACCTCTTCGGTGTAAGGCTCTCAGGTAGATAAGGGATTTTAACCCTCCGAGTGTCGGTCATCGCTGTAGCGATGATTTGACAGTAAAGATGCGTGTTAGTAGTCGCTGCAGCGATGACTGTGCACTATGTCCCAGAGAACCAGGTATTAAAGCCCATCTTTCGCTAAATGCTTAGTATGTGGTATCGATCGATTCTGCAGAAAACGGTGCATCTTTTGGTGTATAGTTTTAGTATTCTCGGCAACAGATTGATAAATAATCACTCAGGAACTATTCAGCTGTTCAGTGTTTGGGCTAACCTAAGTGGACGTTGTTTTTGTTTTAGTGCTCTAACTTTTGTATATTACGAATGTAAATAAATCTATACTAATATTATGAAGAGGTAAAGTTTGTTTTTTTGATTGTTTGTATGTAGGGGGTAATCTCTGGTACTACTGAACCTATTGAAAAAATAGTTTTACTAATAAAAAGCTACACTATCCCTGAGTAACATAGGCTATAATTAATTTCTATAAAAACCTTTTTTTATTTCAATATTTGTAAATTTAGTCGGAAAAAAATCTTAGGTTAGGCCTAAATAATAAACCAACACAATTTGTATTTACATTTATTACCATAGCAACCAATTGAATAAAATAACTGGGTAACATAGCTGTTTGCTCCAATATTTCCATTAACAGTTGATTTCAAAATTTGAAGCAATTATTTTTGTATTTCTAGCTTTTAGGATAGGGTTTTAAAGTGTAGACCTGAGCTTTGCTGGTTCTTTTAACCATTATTATAACTGCTGTTATAAAATGTAAGCAATAATTTAATTTGAACATTTAACATTATTTACCATCTTAGCTTTGCGGTTATTATTAATCCTACACCTTTATTAGAAACAAAACATAACATCTGTTTTTAGAAGGTTCCTTTGGGGGTTGGCGTGCGGAGGAATACAAAACTTTAAAACTACATACAATTTTGAACTAAATGATGAATTTGGACTGTTAACAACATAGATTTGTAGATTTTGTAATAGGCCTAGTAGTAAATATTCAAAAAGAAAAATTTTGAATCATTTTCTTATTTTGTGAGAGCCATTTTAGAAATTCCAGCAAAGGTATGTAACTTTTATTTATTTTACAATACTCTCTATAATTTTCTGAGTAATTTGATGCATCAGTTATGTCCCTTGTTCTAAGATTGTATTTTTACTGAATTCTATACCGAAAAATTGCGTTTTGCCCAAAAAACAGTGTGGTCAGCACCATGAATACAGTTTAAGTGCCCAAACTCTGTGTGTGTTTATAATAATAATAATAATAATAATAGTGTTTTATTTAAGAAATTATAAATATCAAAACATTTCACATTTGAAAAAACACTTGTTCAGCACTGGTCCATAGACCGTCTGCTGGGTTGGCATTCTTAGTTTAACATTTATATATATATATAACAGACTTAAAAACAAAAAACAAAATTAACTAGAACAAAGAAATTACCTAAAATTGACATAAACAAGAAATTAAAACACACATAGAAAATAAACACTTGCCTTCAAAACTTACAAAAAATAATGCGACATGAAGAAATAAATACATAAAAATGACATCCATAAAATTAACTGCAACATAATACCCTAATTATTGTTAATAACTTACAAATAAAATACCCCTTCATTAAAATATCTGAACTAATCGTAAACACAATATATCTGCAACAACCCTGGCTAAAATCATACTTAATATAAATTGTACTGAATACCCATAAAATAAAATATAATAAACAAAGATGACGATAATAAATATTCGAATCAACCCACAACGCGTGTGAAATAATATAATAAAATGCAAAATAATATGTCTAAAAAAGAAATAATTCCCATTTTTACCTAATCTACTGGGAGTACGTATTGCAGTTATTGTAGAAGCTTTACTTAAGCATCAGACTCATTAAATTCGTAATTAAACTCATTTTCTAAAAACCATCTATAATGCCACGCTTGTCTTAGGAATTTATAAAGACAAAGCCAATCTCGCCCGTTCAAATATGCAATGAATTCTTTTCTACTTAAAGTACTTTTAAAAAAACATTTATTTCTAAAACCTGACAGAATTGGACACCTCTGTGTGTGTTTATATATTGCCTATATAAGTGAATATTCTCTGAAACTACATGAAATTTAGAACAAAATGGCTATTCTGTTTTTTTTTTTTTTATAACATAGGTGTAAGTAGGATTTCTGATAGTGGTCAAATTTGAAAAAGAAAAATTTTGGAACATTTTATAGCTTTGGGTGAGAATATTCAGAAATTAAAACGAAGCTATGTAACTGTTATTTATTGCACAATATTCTATAAAATATTCTGAATAATTTTATGCATCTAAAATGTGTCTAGGCCTAAAACTGATTTTTTTGTGATTCTTTTACCGAAAGCTTGCGTTTTACCCAAAAACAGTGCAACATTTTAGGTTTTACAAGACAGGGTTAACCATGATCTATGTAAACACGAAAATCTCAAAAAACAGAAGTAAAAAACATTATTTTTTCTATCTACAAGAATCTATGAAATTGATAAACTTCTCAAATAATCTAGACCATAGCGAATGACGGGTATTTACCTGAGTAAATCTAATGAACCCTCTTTACGAGCCAACTCGCTTTGATTCAACTGCACAGCATATTCTATACTGTCTGCGATGGTACAACCTTCGATCACCACATCAGAGTTCTCTTGCACCTAAAACAAAAAACATTAACCGTTTAGTTGAAAAGGGATTGCAGTTGCCTTGTACCTACTTGCCATTGGTCCACCAGGAAGCAACTGTACCTGATAGTGCACTGAAATTACTGGAGACTAACAAGGAATATGACATAAAGAACACTGTTGATGGTCTTGGTGAAAAAA
Organism: Philaenus spumarius; assembly: GCA_018207615.1. Classification (NCBI taxonomy): domain Eukaryota; kingdom Metazoa; phylum Arthropoda; class Insecta; order Hemiptera; family Aphrophoridae; genus Philaenus; species Philaenus spumarius. Next base: position 8,770 of record JAGFPH010017832.1, on the reverse strand, counting down.
TTCCAATGTCAATAATCTTAATTTGTGTTTCTTTATTTGATTTTGAACAGTACCTATAAACTTTCAACTTAAAAGGGTTTTAACCCTAACATAAACTAAGTTTTTGACTACTACAACAACCCTTGTGTATGAGATCTTGAACTCTGTGCTCCCCATAATATAATGCATTACATATAAACAGTCATACTCATATTAATTATTATTTATTTTCATATTAAATCAACCTCTTGTGTAAATATAATTCTTATATTTCTTTTTATGCTTGTTTCAACCTTACTTTGGGAAGAGTCGGCACCAACCTCCCGAGATTAAGTTTGTTTTGTATTTTGACCGATAGACATTATTTACTGTGATAATAACTAATGCTAACTGGAGCTTACCTACCAGAATCAGTAATTTTTCAGAATTTTATGCATATTTTTGTAATTTGTGTTCTTTTTATTTGTGAAGTCTAACCATCAGCATTTGTTTTAATACCAAAAGCTAATTAGATAATCAATTGATAATAATCATTGCAAGAAGAAAACTATTTTATTATTAAAGAAAGTTTGAATTAAAAGAAGCAATCAATTTCTTAAACTGTTATTTGTGTCTGTGAATTATTAATTTTCTTTTAGTCTTGCAGGATAAGTCTATCCTATTTTCTTTATTAAAAAAAACTATTATTAATTATCATTAGTTTAACCCTCCCAGTGGCAGACTGCCCAAAGTGACGTTCTCTCAGGCGCAAGATGCAGCTATTTCGACAATTAGCGAGAATTTGCATACATTTGCATTTTCGATTAATTAATTCACTTAGAATTATCCAATCGTAATAAAACTGGCACCATTGGAAAGGAAATTAATTAAACTTTAATTTTTGTATGGACAACTTTTTCGTAAAACGTATATTTACATACTTAATCATCGTTTTAAAATATGCACATCGGTCTACAGCTCCTTCCGTGCGCGAATGTGCATACAATTGTACTGTTATTTCCCACTTCTTCAACGTTTAAGACCATCTACAATAATGTTTCTTTGGCAATTATAACGATACCATTGGATTCGTCAAGATTTTATCTTTCAGTTGGTGTCTTCCAATCAGATATCACTATAAAACTAGTATTTTTTCCAAGAATTACTGTAAACCCTTGCGATTGGACCGTTTCTCAACCAATGAAACGGCCCATTTGTCAACCGATATTGGGAAGGCACTGCCTTATGTTTTGACAGATTTCTTTACACCAATTTGTACAGCAAAGTCTTAAGTTTGTAACGGTGGGAAGTAATCCAGAAATAACTGGTTTTTTGTCTGTCTAGACGACAGTTGAAATGTACGTTCTACTGAGAAACTCTAGCGCGTGGGTTCCCACGTTATTCAAGTGTCCCGTAATATAGGCAGAGTGTAAGGTAGCGGCTTTTCATTAGATTGATGTCATTTTGTTATTCAAATAAATATAACTCAAACACTTTTGTGAACTAAGGAAAGACAAGTATACCGTTCTTTTCTTTGATTTATCCTCTACACTTTGTTATAATAATATTTCATTTTTGGGCAAAGCATATATTAGTAAATGACGTTACAATCTAGGCTTAGGTTTGTTACCAGTCGTGTACATGGAACATAAAAACAGTTTTTTTCAAAATAAAAAATTTGAAATTGATAAATGTTTTTATACAGTTCTATTTAGAACTAAATTACGAAACTTTTTTACGCTTATGAAAAAAATACAAAAAATGTTTACTACTTGTTATGTAGGCCTAAAGTTGAACTTTTTCCTATCGTTACTGAACATTTTTTGTTTCTTGAGCTAATAACTTTTACAATTTCAAAATAATCAAATTTTTAGTGGCATATTTGAATTCTTTGAAGTTTCTTCTACAAAAAAGCTATTGAACACTTTTGGATCGGGGTTCATTTACTATTTTTGGCGAATTTTTAAAAATATGCTTGCAAAACGCTAAAAACGGGCTGGCCAATTTTAGCTTTAACCATGCCAGTTCTAGGGTTAATTAATTTCAATTTTGATTCGACAACGAATTTAAAAATTTTGTTTACAGCAGATTTTAAAGAAAGAAATTGTATTTCATAAAATATCAAATTAAATACAACAATCTTATAATAATATAAAATAATTTCTTAAATGTAATTTCCTTTTTGTCATTAGAAAGCCTAATATTCTGACTCTACTCAATTCAGATCAGTGTTAAACTCCTCAATTGTAACAATAAGTTAATAATAGACAAATTAGGTCACAAGAAATGAATCATAGGTATATTAACATAAAAGAAATAATTTATACAATATGGTTACCGCCATTTAATATTTATAGGTTGGAAAATCTCTATTGTCTTTGCACAATTGTTGAAATATCTTCGGCTTAGCTCACAGTATTTTAGCACAAGTGGAAGTTAATTAAAGTTCATATTCATTTAAGATTAAAATATGAATAAGTAAACTATGTTAATTAATTACTATTCTCGGTGCAGGAAATCGTGCTGCTATGAATAAGATTGGTACATATACAATCTTATACGCAATAATGAAGTTAGTTATTTGGAAAGTTCTAAAATGTTGGCATTCTTTTATATTTTAAGTTTTTCGTTTTTAAATTAATTTTTACTATTTATAGTCAAAAGAGTTCACAGTTTATATGTAATGATTATAAACAGAATATACCAGTTCTCTAAATATTTTCACTGAATTTAATATTTGTAATTCACTAGACACTTTGGACATGTATGATGGATATTCAGACGATCTTGTAGTCCTGGAGGTAACGCTAACACTTCTCAACTCTTTTTTTAAGCATCGCTTTTCTAGCTTCCCTCTCGCGGTCTCCTTCGAACGGCACCGGTCAAGACGTCATCGGCATCTTGCGTTGTGATTGGTTCTTATGTTATGCTGGCCGACCTACGTCACACATTACTGATTTTGTAAACGGATTTGAAACACCTTTGTTATTGACCAGATCTTCCCTCCCCCATCTCTAACCTAACTATGCCCTACCTTTGGCAGACGGTTTGAGACGGATTAAGAAATAGGCATATCCGCTCAATGAAATAATTTTTCAATTTAATTATAAAATCTACTAAGTCCTTCAGACACCAATATACAGAGCAAGTTAGGCTAACTTTTCATGTTCGAAGTTGTTTGAATCTCAGCAGCCAAATGAAACAAGCTGGCTAGAGAACAATGGAAAAATTATTTTAATAAAAAAGTTGTTTTTAAAGTATCAAAATATGTAGAATAATCATGGTAATAAAAAAGTCAAATCACAATTTGGAATTAAATAAAGAAATAAAAAGTTATTAGCAAAATAAAAGCGAGGAAAAAAGTTAAAAGTCAGAATTTTTAAAATTTTTAAAATCTTTATAAGGGTATTGAGAGACCAGTAGAAAAATAGACAAATTACGAAAAAAGTTTTTGTTAAAATTAAATGGTAAATATAAAAATAATTAAATAAAAAGTAATTAAAAAAGGAAAATTGAATCAAAGTAGTTTAACGTACAGTTTTAGTAAAAAGTAGTAAATTAATTAAAATACATAAAGATTTTAACAAAATTAGTCACGTTTAAATAATATCAAAGAATAAATTTAAGAGTTATTAACGTTTTTAGGTAAAAAAGTAAAATGCCTATTTTCACCTATAAATAAAGGGTTAATAGAAAAAATGATAAGATATAAAAATAGAGATAATAATTAGTATAAAATGTCAAAACCTGTGAAAGATAGAAAAAAGGATTAATTTAAGGTAAAAGGGGTGTTAACATATTTAGACAAAAAGTGATGATACGAAAAGGACAATAACTCAACCAATAATTAACCAATTCAAAAACGGTAAAAGACTAGTTTAGTGGAAAGACGTAAACAATACAGGATGACCATAAAAAATATAAAAAACTTTATAATTTGGAAAAACCGCGAGTCAAGAAAAACGCGATCGCGAAAAAGGTGTGGAACGGGAACGCGACGTCGTACAACTACGAATCGAGTTTATGCGTAGCCAGTAAACCAAGCTGAACAAAATGACATCATCCAGAACCCGATCCGATCACGGGAAGCCGAGTTACAGGAATTTGGGAATAAATGGTCACAAATCTCGCAAACCATAAGGAACAGGCAAAAGTTGATTATTTTTCTTGAAGAGAATTGTCGGTCGACCAAAGGTAAAGACACGCCCATTCTACAGTCTAGCCAATATAATTGCCAATGTACAAAATCAATTAATTTTGAAAACAATGCCAAAAATATAATTTTTACATATATTCGAGTAGAGAAAACAACCAGGATTATGGGAAAAATTAGAAAAAAATTCTAAAGTAATTACCGCCCGAGCGCCACACCAAAAACAAAAGGGAAATTGAGTAGAAGGGTTGGTAGGCTAATATAGGCCTTTGCCAGAGCTTGCCGAAAAACGCGGTTCGCCTAGTCAGTCTTCATAGAAACTCCGGGAAAGTCTCTACGCTTCTCGTTAGATCATCGTATCACAGCAGAGTATAAGTTTTTGCAGGAGTTAACCGTAAAACGCGGGTCACTTCAACAGTCTTCATCGAAACTCCGGGAAAGTCTCCACGCATCTCGTTAGATCATCGTATCACAGCAGAGCATAATAAATTCAAAGATTTTAATACTTCGTAAATCTAAATATTTAGTAAAGTATACAACAGAAAAAATATCAATCTAGTTCATAGCGTAGTAAAGTAAACGCTATATTTCGTCGAAAATACTATCGCCGAGAACTTCAAGGGAAGATCCAGGGTAACAGCGGCGAGGTCTGTTATCACGTGGCATCCGAACTCATAGGAGGAATCCAGACGAATTCACGGAAAGGCGACATCGAAGGACAAGATCCCGGACTTCCAGAACAGCGTTCCAGATCGGGACTTCTAGAACATCGCACCAATCCCGGACTCAGGATCTCCAAGAAGGAATACACCGTATACGAAACAAGGTAGTGTCGGAGACACCTTTATAATTTTTCATAGTTTACAGCATTGACGAGTAGGGCTTTACTTTTAAAATTTTTAATATTTAAATTTTGGGGAATAAAATTTATAAAAAATAAATTTAAACATATTCTATCTATCTTTCACAAAAAGGTTATTTTTTATTGATTTTGAAGTTAAATTGTGTAGAAAAGATTTCACAAAACTTTAGATAAGGAATTTTTTTTTTTGTAATTTAAGGACAAAGGATCCGATTGTTAAATCATATAAATAATATAAATTAAGAGTGATTAAAATTTATGTTCTATTCTCCAAATAAAAAATCTTTTATTCTGAGTAAATTACCAAATCCAAAGTTAATTTTAAGAAGTGCTAATATTAAGGAAGGATTGGCTGGATATAACGAAGATTACTGTTCTCCGAAAGGCACGACTCCGGGCAGAGTTTAGTCTCTAAAAAATTAAATATCATAAATATTCTTTGGCAAAAAATAATTAAGGGTTTTATCGTAAGGTAAGAAACTAACGATAAATATCCTTGCAAAGACGAGCTACCCTCTTGACTTGACTGGTGGAGCTAGCCAGGAGCCAAAAAAGGTAATCAATTTAATTATTTTTAAACACTAATTAGTTAAATTGCGAAAAGCGAGGTAGAACAGGTCAAAGGGGGGTAGTAGATCGTTGCAAGTGGCGTCCAACAAACGTGGGGCTTGAAAGACAACGCTTTGTATTTAAAAAATTACAAATAACGTTCAAGGGTGAATACAAAAACAAAGCAGTGTTAATTAAGCTTCACGAGAACAGAACAGTACCTTCGTTATAGCAAGTACTCTTGAATATAAATAGTTAAAATAATTTGTGCCAATTTAATTAATAAATAATAAGTGAAATATGGGTCCTAAAGTAGAAGAATCTGAAATGAGTAAAATTATGGAGTATTTAAAAAAATTAGAAGCACAAAGAGTAAAAGATAAGGAGGAGTTAGAAAAGGCTAGGAGGGAAGAGTTAGAAAAATTAGAAGCTAAAGAAACCGCGAGGGAAGATGCTAGGCGGGAAGAGTTAGAAAAATTAGATAAAGCTAGGCAGGAAGATTTAGAAAAATTAGAAAAGGCTAGAAAGGAAGAGTTAGAAAAATTAGATAAAGCTAGGCGTGAAGATTTAGAAAAATTAGATAAAGCTAGGCGTGAAGAATCGGAAAGATTAGAAGCTAAAGAAACTGCTAGGGAAAAGGCTAGAAAGGAAGAGTTAGACAAATTAGATAAAGCTAGGCGGGAAGATAAAGGAGAAATGTTAACAGAAATTAAATCTATTATAGGCGAATTTAAGGAAACAATAGAAAAAGAGTTAGGAGCACAGGCTGCCCAAATAGGGGAATGCATAACCGAAATAAGGGAAGTTAAGGAAGATGTTGAACAGGTTAAAATTAATACTAGGTTAAATGAAGCCAAAATAGGTATAAACATTACTGAAATAAATCAACTAAAAAAAAGTGTTAAGGAAATAAGTAAGGTAAACCCAAGTAAAGGTGCGGTAGAAAAGCAAATCACACACGTTTACCACAATCCCCAAGAAGTAGAGAAGATAGAGTTTATGGGGGGGAATAGGGAAGACCCCGTAAGATTTATTAAAAAATTAGAAAGTCTGCTAGACGAAATAAACAGCACGATGGATGGTGAGCAAAAGCTTCGTCTAGCAGAAAGACATTTAACAGGCCAGGCTAGAATTTGGTGGGACGTAGTTAAGGGGGGGAAGACCCAATTTGAAGAATTTAAAACGGCGTTTTTAGAAAGGTATTGGGGGTATGATGCCCAAAGAAAAGTTAGGGACATAATCGAACACAGTAGGTACGATTATTTAGGAAAATTGTCCATGGCGGAATATTTTTGTCAGACTGCCCAAAAAGCAGCTAACTTAGATCCAGTTATACCAGAACGACTATTAATACATAACTTAATGCGTCACTTTAATAAAGAAGTACAAATTGCTAGTATGGGACGGAAAGAGTTAAATTTCACGGAGGCCATTGCCTTTTTAGAACAGATGGATAACATGGGAAGGAGGTTAAGGGACACACAACCACAAAATAGGCCGGATAATCGAAATAGGATACCAGAAACCCAAAATTATAATAGATATCCAAACAGAAATCAAGCAGTACCTTCCCGACCACCTAACCCTCAATCCTATGGTCAAACCCACAGAAATACCACAACCCCATATCCTCAAAACCCAGGTCCGTCTAACCAGGGGGCTCCCAAACAACCGATTGCAAAAAACTGATTTCGAAGGTTCCGAATAAAATTAATGGCAGACAACAATGGCCAGCGATAAGAAAATATGACGGGGCTGCGGATAAAACACCATATAATAAAACTAATAATCAAAATAAATTAAGAATAAATAAATCCATTAAAATAAACAATCTTACCTATAACATTAGAGACGAATTATTTCAAGAGCCTGATGTTAACCATTTAATTAAAAAAGAGTTACCAATATGCCCTAACATTACGGTAAAAATAAATAATAATAAAGTATGCGCTGAAGTAGATACTGGAGCACAGTTCTCATTCATGCAAGAAGAATTTTATGTAACATTAAAGAAAGAAGGGATTAATATAGTAGAATTACCGGTAAACAATGTAGAGGTGGTAACAGCAATAAAAAAGAAAAGACAACGGGTAACCAAACAAATAATGGTAGACTTAAATATAGGGGGGCAAATTTTGGAAGAAATATTTTTAATAGTACCCAAATTAAATAATACTTTAATAATAGGATGCAACATACTATATAAATATAAAGCCAGAATAAATATGGAAAATAAATTCATACATTTTCAAATAAATAATACACAAATAAGCGTCGATTTTGAAAGAGAACGGGAAGTAAATACCATAGGGGAGACAGAAAAGCCTAACTTAAGTATAGTTAAAGCGAAACAAATTTCAAACGAATTTTGCGAAGATAAAAGATCCAGTAATTGTTCAGCGTCACTTAACACCGTAGAAGCGCAAAATGGAGGCTGGAATTCGATAGGGCGAGATAACGGGGCCTTATTGTTATTGGTCGAAACCGAGGCCAAAAGTAAAAAACAGGTTGTGCAGGGTAATGCAGAAATAGGCGTACCTAAGGAGGAAGTAGGGGAAGTTAGGCCAAAGCCAGTAGTAGAGGCAGATAAGCCTAAAGAAATAAATAAAGTTAGAGTTCAAAGTGAAAAAGTAAAGAAAATTAAATTTAAACAAGGTTCTAAGGAATTTTTAGATAGGAATAGGAAGGAAAGTAGGATAGGAAGAGTAGATCAGGACCAGGAGAGTGTAGGTGCGAAGGAAGATAGGGGAGAATCGTCGATAAGGCCACAGGTCATAAAAGTAAAAGGGAATAGGTTAGAGGGGCCACAGGCCGAAGTTAATATAAAATACAATAAAAATCAGGAATTAGCCATACTATATTCGTCGAAGCCACAGGCAAAAAGTAAAATAAATAAAATAGAGTATAGGTCTAATGTCCATGGAGAAGCGAAGAAGTTAGTTAGGGAAGAAGGGGGCAATACACTCTGCCGGGAAAGATCTACGGGAAAAACAGGAAAATGGAGTAGAATGAAAGGGGTTAAATTTAAAACACAGAATAAAAAATTGAAAAGAAATAGGGTTAAGGAAAACCCCAAAGTCAAAATTAAAAAACAACTAAATTTAGGACAGGTACAATTGGAAAAAATTAATGAAGGAGATTTTTTAACGGGTAGTATTTTGAATGAAGATAAACAACAACGGAAGTAGGCCTAAACAAGCAAAGAGCGAGTACAATGCTAAGTCAAAAGTACGGGAAATGTGATCCCA
>JAGFPH010017830.1:0-17113 GCA_018207615.1 Philaenus spumarius | reverse complement strand
TAGCATCGCGGCAGCGGCCGCACAGGGTAGCACCACGGTAGCGAGCACGGCCAGTAATTCAAAAGTCGCGCGATCGAATCCCTCATGGGACAATAATTTTTTTATACTATTGACGTAGGTAGAATATTATTTTTTTGTTTTGTTCTAAAAAGTAGTAAAAAATAAAATGATTAAAAACAATATTATTTTGATTACAGTAAGTTGGGAGAAAGTTTGTGTCAGTTAACTGATACCGTTTATTTTAATTTCAAGTTTGAAGTGAAATTTGGTGATACAGTATTTTTTTTTTTTTTTTTGCGTTATACAACAAGAAAGAACATGAAAAATACATCAAAAACATATATAATATATTATGTTATAGTGAAAATTGCCATGATTACACAATACAAACATAATACTGTCAGCAGTTGGCGCCAATCAGCTGTCTACGCTGTCTACGTATTGTGTCACTTTGTCAAAGAAATAAAAAAACCGGTATCAATCGATAGTTTGACTCATGTAGAATACCGTGAACCGAATAATTGATTACAATGATAACATAGCCTAATGTATGAAATTAGTATAAAATACGGATCGTCTACTGGGTAGACACTGGCACTTTATGCGCATTTTATATCGTCTACTATGTAGACGCTGCGGCACTCAAAGGGTTAATTTATCAGAGTTTTTAGAGCAAGCCTTAGCCTAGTGGACAGCATGGTACCTTCCTGATCAGCAGATCTCAGGTTCGAAGCTCTGGTAGAGACCAGATAATTTTTCATATCTATGGTTAGAGGGAAGGAGGGCAAAAGTAAAGCGTCAGTGGTTCCAATAAGCTGACAGGATATGGCCTAGTTTCAGGCTTAGGATGTTTTGCATACTTTTACTACAGAATTTATGAATATAAATATATATTTTTTAACCAATAGGATCATAGGTAACTTGAAATTGGTTTTTAGCGTTTTCCGAAAATTTATTTTTATAAAAGACTGATACAAATGCTGAAGAAATTGCAAAAAAGACAAGCGTGACCACTAGAAACAGAAAAGAAAGCTAGAAGAAGTGAAGTGAAGTGGCAGTATAAGTGATCAGGGTTGACGAGTTTGACTGTGATCACAAAGTACAGTGACCAATGAACTTTAAATCTTGTTTACTGAACATTTACTTCGTCATATCACAAACGCTTAAAGTTAGGGACATTTTTAAAGCTGTACAGTACATTTAGCTATGTATCATGTGCGGGGCCGGATCTACATATTTTGCGCCTATGGGCCCCCCAAAGTTGCCGCCTCTCCCCACAAAACACTAGAAGTGTTAATGCTAACGTTTTTCCTAAGTGAAGCCATTTCGGTGCGTGTGCAAGCACATATTTTTAAAAATTTGCCAAATATAGTAATTATAAACCAATCCAAAAGTGTTCAGTAGCTTTTTTGTAGAGAAAGGTTCAAAGAATGTACATAAGCCAGTAAAAAAATGATTGATGTAAAATTTACAAAGTTATTAGTAGCTCAAAAAAACAAAAATATTTAGTAACGAAAGGAAAAAGTTCAACTTTAGGCCCACATAAAAAGTAGTAAACATTTTTTGTAATTTTTTTCGTAGATATAAAAAAAAATCGTAATTTAGTTCTGAATAGAACTGTATAAAAATATTTATCAATTTCAAATTTATTTTTTTTATAACACCAGTTCCAAGACTCCCAACAAAACTAGGCCTAGTATGAATAGTAATTTAGGAATATTCCTTGCCCAAATATGAAATATTATTATAAGAAAGTGTAGAGAATAAATAAAAGAATTGAATTGTATACTTGTAAATTATTATTTCATAAAAGTATTGACTTAGTTGTACTTGAATCACAAAATTAGATTAAACTAATTGAACTTCTCACGGACGCATCAAATACGACGTTCTGTATGAAAAACCGTGGAAGTGCTACTTTGGGAGCATGAGAAAGTCGAGTTTTGAATCTCCCATTTGTCAGTATTTCTCAGAACTGTACGAACAAAACCGTTAGATTAAATATAGTTTGCTTTACACCAAATGAAGGATTGAACTTTGGTCTATAACTATAAATAGACATAAAAAAACTCTATTGAAATAATTCCAATTATAAGAGATATCTCGAACGCAAAATGTGCTGTTTCATTGTTTGAAATCTATCCAATTGCAAAGATTTACAGATAATTCCATATCTTTGGAACTATGCAAGTGACTTTTGATTGGATGGCGGTATTAGAAAGTTAAAATCTTGACAAATATAAAGGTATCTCTATATTATTGTCAAAATATCCCGGTCGAGCACCATTGAGCTTTAAGCCTGGTGTACATGCTATGATAAATATTAACAATTTATCGTTACAATAAATCGAAAGTGTGAGTACTGTTTACATGCAACGATTTCTTGATTGACGAATATTTAACTTTTGATAGTTCTTTCTTATAAACCGTACACAATGCATTAATGTTTTTAACAACAGTGTTTCTGTCTGTCAACGGATCAAACTCCTTGTATTGTTGAACGAGCGCTCTGAGCTCAAGGTTTTTTTTATTACTGTTGAAGTATTCTTTGCTCTTAATGAGCCACAAGCAGGGAAAACTCCGATATAGTTCAATAAATTCAGTCAAGAACTCTCGATGAGTTTGAGCTGCCTTGCTATCAATTGAATAAAAACAACACAAGGTAAAAAAAAACACGTAAAACGGAATCAACGAACTATAAAGTGCGACAACCTTTCCGGTGAACGGCCCTTGCAAACTTGAGTTAAATCGTAGCGATAAATGGGCGCTACTGATTACACGTTTCAATTTATCGTTACGATTCGCAGAAATTGATGCCGGCCAGCACCAACCATACAATCCAATTCCAATAAATCGCTACAATGTCCTGTTTACACGCAACGATAAATTGTAACAATTCGATTAAAGTCGGCAAAACGTTTACAGAAAACTAAAATTTTAAAACGATAATTACATTTGTAAATATAAGTTTTAAGAAAAATATGTAAATAAAAAAATTAAAGTTTTTAAAATCAATTTCTTTCCAATGGTTTTTGTTTTATTGCGATTGGATGATTTTTGGTGGGTGAAATATTCAATACAAAGTAGCGTTGTCATTGCGTAGTGTTGGACCAAAGCCTAGCGCAATATAAAAAGCCTAGCAACTACAAAATATAATATATATATGTAGTTTGAATTACAAACAAATAATTGTTTCATCTTTAGAGAAATATTGTACTCAATTTGTATTAATATTTCTGCATGATTACACCAACAGGAGGTAAGGAGGCTAAATATAATTTTACATTTACAAATTTTATTAAGTTATTACGTAATTTTTACAAGGTGAAATTCAGAAATGCTTTTACAAAATAATAAAAGACACATCAATTTCAAATCACGTATTTCAAGTTTATTATACAGTTTAAACGATTACGTCCATCCATGTTGGGTTTGAAAACACTTTTCTTTAAAACACACTACACTACACTACACTACTATAGGCTACTACGTTTAAAACTTTAAAAACAAAAGTACAGTAAATCAGTTTTACACTGAACGAATCGCACTGAATAGTTGTGCTGCAGCACAAGAACAATGAAAAAGTGGTGATAGTGAAACGCAAACAACAATAGGACTGAACCGAACAAATGACAAAACAGACAACTGTGATTTCTCGCCTTTCTCGGTGTTAGCCGAAGGCATTGATTCGCCGCCGAACGGAGCAGCGGCCGCATCTCTCTCTCACACACACACTCACAAACACGTCAGTGTATAGGCATACATTTAGTTTGAGTCAAACTAATAACTTGGCATTAGCTCATTCATAACTACATCTATGTCAGACGCTCATACGCATCTGTTGTAAAACTGGAATGGAGTTTTAGTTTTGTTCTAAAACATAGTACTGTAATATTATTTCCCAAATTCCATTTTTTTTGCCGTTTTTGCCGCTCCTAAAAATTTGCCGCTATGGGCACGGGCCCACTTTGCCCCATGCTAAATCCGGCCCTGATCATGTGCCACATTATATATTATATCATTTCAGTGTAAATTAACTTAAAAATATATATAGCCCAGTCAATAAAGGGAAAAAATAGGCCTTAGTGGGAAGTAATTAGTGAAAAGCTGAAATTTTGTCAGATGTTACAATAGTATAAGAGGAGTATTTACACAAAATTCCCCGCCCCTCCCCCCTCTAACCCCCCTTAAAGTTCACTTTTGAAAGATTTTTTATTTTGTCAATATCTAAGAGATAAAAAGCGATAGAGTCATTTTTATTTCGTTATTGTAATCCTTATAATATTCTCTATCAAAAATGTTCTTTGCGTTTAAGCTATAAAACAATTATTTACCGTGTATTTTTAAATTTAATGTTAAAATTTTATCTTTTCTATTACAATAATTACATGTTTAGCTATTTTTTATTAATATGAGACAAGTTATGAAAAAATGGCTCAAATAAAACTTTTAGGGCATTTTTCAATCTTTAAAATGATATAAGTTTTATAAATGTTAAGTGCAGCCAGTTGAAATAATCGGACTGACAAAGGGAGACGGCGCGGGGCGCACTAGTCCTCGAGGGCCGGATCAGCCCGTTGGCATATCAGCGGTCAATCTGCAGTAGATGCCTATTGTTTGGACTTTTATTTGTATAGCTGGTCTAATTATAGGTATTATAATGGTTAAATAGACGTAAACATTTATTTTATTTTTTTATTATTTATTTATTTTCTGGTATTTATTATTGCAGTGATAAACACACAATATGATTTCTTTTAGCCAAGCCAATAAAGGGGAAAATAGGCCTTATTATTTTACTTATTTATGATTCCTTACCGAGTTTTCACAAGGTAACCCTATTGTATTGTTTACTTTAGAAATAAATTAGTTTCATATTCATAATTTATCTGTTTTAGTATCATATTAAAAACAACAGTATATTTAAAACGCATATACTTAAAATATTTTAAAACTTTACAATAAGTGTTTAATTTTATAATTTTCTTTCTAAATTTGAAAAACTTTTTTACGAAAGTCGTTATTATAAATAACTGAACAATGGATGATTCAGATTTGATTTGCTTAATTTGCGGTAACGAACTTATCAAGGATATTGTAGTTGTAAAAAATGGAATTGACACTATTTACGAAGCTAGTAATAAAAGAAAAGATAGTTTACATAAAAAAACTACAAGGAAAGAGTACTATCAAACTACACAAGTTATGTAGGCAACAATACACAAGACCTTCGAGTATTCAAGCAGATATTAAGAAACTAGAGGAACAAAACAATGAACCTAGTACGTCAACCACTGGAGTTACTCGTAGAACCCATCATGATACGTTTGATTTTAAGATGTGCTGTTTTATTTGTGAAAAATTAGCAAATCATAACTCTAAAACTCCATCTCAGTACCTATAGAAAAGCATTTCACGAAGTAACAACAATAGAATTTAAAGACAGTTTTTTACAAAAGTGCAACGTTAGAAGTGATGTACGGGGCGAAACTGTAAAAGCCCGACTTTTAAGTGCAATCGATTTGGTAGCAGCAGAAGCGCGTTATCACAGGCATTGCTATTCAGAATTTATGAAATCTAAGCCGATTGAAACACAAAAAGGTAGGCCGAAAACAAAATTAACTTCTACCTTTACTAAAGTATGCAATTACATAGAAAACAATGATGAGTGCCAATACACGATAAATGAAGTTCAGGACATTTTCAAAACTTTATCCAATGAAGATGAGGTTTATTCTAACAAGCATTTAAGAAATCTCCTTCAAGAACATTTTAAAGAAAGATTAACAATGACAAAATTTTCTGGGAAAAAAGTGTTTTTTGTCTTACTGACAATGTGCATAAAATTATGGACCAATGGTATAAAAATAGGGTTGTTGATGAAGAAGAAGAGAGAAAGAGGATTGTTTTAGCGGCGGCCTCGATTATAAGAGAAGACATACAAAGGAAAAGCTATGATTTCAGTTCGTATCCAGATTAGAAGCAATTAAATCCGGTGGAGAAAATCTCATTCCAGAGACTCTTAAAATGTTTACATCACATGCTACAAAAAAGAAAAGCTTATCCGAAAAACAGCAAGTTGATAAGAAATGCCTTGTTATACATCATGCAATAGTATCTGCAGTAAGGCCTAGGTCATTTCTTTCACCTATACAGACAAGTCTTGCTTTATCTTTACATCGACTATACGGATCCAAACACTTAATAAACATGTTGTCCTCAATGGGAGTGTGCGCGTCATACAATGAAGCTACAACCTACATGACTTCACTAATCAGCGCTGGCTCCCCAGTTATTGAATCAGATGGATTTCTTCAACATGTTTTTGACAATGCTGACGTGAATGTACGAGCGTTAGATGGGCTAGGCACTTTTCATGCTATGGGAGGGATTCAGTGCATCACACCAGGTTCTTGTGTCAAAACTGAAACCACAGTGAAAAGGATTGCAATTGGATCTTTTCGTAACACTGAAACTATTCGGGAGTACGCATATCCAATGAAAAGAAGAAATGCTGGTCTGTCTAACATTATCATCGAAGACTTAAATCAACTTCAAGAAGTAAGATGTCTATCAAGTTTGCCTTCACAATATTTGCATCCCCTCAACTTTGTTTGGCTTTCCAATATACAATCACAGCCTGGGTGGAGTGGATTTATGACTAACCTGACGACAAATTCAGAAGACTGTCAAACAACATATATTATAGCAGTACCATTTATTAATTTAGATCCCAGCAATATTTCAACTATCTTCACAGCAATGCATTTTGCAGCTGATTGATGTCTTATATGGGAGCTGTTGGAAAAATTATGGAAGGGAGTGGTCTTGAAAACCTCTGGAGCACAGTATACGGAAAAGCTACGGTAAGTCATATGATGAATGGGCACGCGTACGACAGATGTCTTCGTGCATTTACACTTACAGCGAGCCATTTTTTCATAACTTGTCTCATATTAATAAAAAATAGCTAAACATGTAATTATTGTAATAGAAAAGTTAAAATTTTAACATTAAATTTAAAAATACACGGTAAATAATTGTTTTATAGCTTAAATGCAAAGAACATTTTTGATAGAGAATAGTATAAGGATAGCCTAAAATAAGAAAAATAAATAAAAAATAAATAAATAAATGTTTACATCAATTTTACCAGCGTAATACCCATAATTAGACCAGCTATAAAAATACAAGTCCAAACAATGGGCCTTTGCTGCAGATTGACCGTTGATATGCTAACGCGCTGATCCGGCCCTCGAGGACTCGTGCGCCCCGCGCCGTCGGCTTTTGTCAGTCTGATTATGTCAACTGGCTGCACTTAACATTTATAAAACTTATATCATTTTAAAGATTGAAAAATACCCTAAAAGTTTTACTTGAGCCATTTTTTCATAACTTGTCTCATATTAATAAAAAATAGCTAAACATGTAATTATTGTAATAGAAAAGTTAAAATTTTAACATTAAATTTAAAAATACACGGTAAATAATTGTTTTATAGCTTAAACGCAAAGAACATTTTTGATAGAGAATATTATAAGGATTACAATAACGAAATAAAAATGACTCTATCGCTTTTTATCTCTTAGATATTGACAAAATAAAAAAGTAATTCGAAAGTGAACTTTAAGGGGGGGTAGGGGGGAAGCAAGAGGGGGAGGGGCGGGGACTTTTCAGAAAATATTCCTTATATAATCAACTAACATCCATGAAAAAATCAGCTTTTCACTAATTAGTTCCCACTCAAACCCTTTATTGACTGGGCTAATATGTATTTCTTGTTGATTTATGTAACTTTAAAAACAAATATTGTACAAAATTCGTCTCGATTAATATTTTTGGCAATAGCGGTAGGCCTATATGTTTATTTAAGTAACACCTGACAAATAGTTTGAGAAAATTTTAGGTATAGGTACCTAAATTGGTTAATTTAACATTGTGTTAAAGGGGACTTCATACTTCTCTTAAACAGATTTAAATCATTTTTTTTTATTAAGTAATGGCCTAATAGAGACTTTATGTACTTTTTAATTTTTCTTACAGTTTACCTCAAAGAAATTTTACATTTATTTGATAGTGCAAAATATATATACCTAACTCACATCTTACCATTTCAATAAGCTGAGACAGTTTAAGTCCCATCCAAACAGTAAGAGTCTCTGTGTTATTACTGACTGGCCTGATTAATCTGTTATAGTTACTTAGGAGGTCATCATATAGCCTCTTGGCATCTGGGTTAGCTTCAATCTGCTTCAAACCTGTACACAAATATAATCAGAGCTATCACCAACTAAATATGTTCCAACGGAAACTGAGTTTCTTAATAATAAAAAAGATAAATTAAAATGTAATTTTTTTCTGTCAGCATAATGTACAAAATTAATGCTATCTTGATTAGATTTAAAAAAATGTTTATACAGTAAAAAGTAAACGATAATCTAGATTGCCAATTGACAAAATTGTTAAGGAAAGTTTTTGCAGACTGCCAATTGACCGGATCATTGAAAAGATTCAAATTTAGGAGCCGTTGGTTATTAAAAATTCAAAAATATAAATTTGCTTCATATTTTTACAGTTTTTTTGTTCAGACTTTTGCTATCATAAAGAAAATTTGCCATCACAATGATTCGAGAGTATATATCAACTCTCGTTATCAAGTGACAAACTAAAGCTACCACATGTATAAACTAAATAGAAACATTTTTTTAAGGAAAAATTATGTAGGCCTACAATTTTATAGTGGCTGCTGTACAACTCTATAAACGGTCACCTAAAAAATGCATTATAATATGGTAACATGACATCCCTAACCTAATGATGGACCCTGCCATATATTATATCATACCACTCAGGAGACTTTAAATAAACTAAGTGTTATTGCAAAATAAAAATTTCCATACCACTAGGTCCTAATGTTTTCAATGCTCAATGCTCTTTATAATGTATTCCTTTAGGCCTAAATACTTAAATAGAATCTTAACATTAAAAATATGTATTTAACAAAAAAAATTCTAAATACTAACGCCTTCGCCTAGGGGCATTTACTTTGTTTATAGTATTAATTATAAAATCTAGCCTGAAATTAAACAAAGTTGAATTTTTAATACCTTTAAGCAGAAATCTTAACCTTACATACAGTATTCGAAAAGTTAAGATATTTGTGTACCGTACCTGTATGTATGTCACATAATCAACATCAAATACGTTTAAATCTTACCTGCTTTAACTGATGAAAATATCATAACAAATAAAAACAAGGAGCATTTCCAAATCATTTTTCAACTATTTATACACCAGTTTTCTTGAATTTTAGTACTGTACAACAAAAAAATAACAATCAAATTATCTCAAACTGTTCATATTGAATAAAGAACGTAAAACACAATTCGACAGATTAAAACAGCTGATCAACAATCACAACAAACTGGGAGTTGCAGAATCCAAGGAGGAGCAAAGTCAATCAATAAAGACATCCCCGCGCAGCCTGTTGATTCGAAATGGAACTACCGTTGCTGTCGATAATGTAGACACTAAATTAATTTCTTTATAACAAAATATGAACGATCGAACAAAATTTAATTTCAAGATGTAGTTACAATATATAATAACCTAAAACCTGTTTGCCATGTATAGGGCTAATTAAGTAAACCAATTTTAAGAATAGTAAAATTTATTTATAGGTAGGCCTACCTAATTAAAGAACGTTTAAGAAAAAGACAGCCTTTGTAAACTCTATTATTTAGGTCAAGGATAAAACAGAACAATGTTATTGTGCTTATTATATAATTTCTTAAAAACCAGTTAAAATACAGAACAATAATGATTATTATACATCGTCTTAAAACTACTTAAAATCAAGAATAAAAATGGAGGTATGTTAAAATGTACAAATTTAACATACCTAACATTGAGGCAAATTTAACATGGAGGTACCGGTATGTTACAAATTTAAAAAAATTTGAATACAAAATACCTACTGTCAATTACAGAATATTGCAAAAATAAATGTTTGACAATATTGTGTAAAACTGCCTCCAAAGTGTATAAAAGCCGCTTTTACACTTGTAGGTGGAGAGCTATATAGTTGAGCTATATAGCCGACTGCTATATAGCTCGGTTACATAGCTCCACCATATTCTAATGTAAACGTTTTTTCTAGCAACTACCAATAGCTGTACACTGTAGCCTACTGAAGTTGTCATTCTTTTACTTAAAATTAACACTTAGCTTTATCTTTCTAAATTTACATTGGTTTTTCTTTTCTTTTTTAAATATTTAATTCACACTTTTTATTATTATTAATATTTATTATTACTATTATTAGCGAATTTCCATAGGAAAAATGAGCTATTGCAGTGGCCCTTATGGTGAGACCCAAGGTCGGGAGTATCAAATGAGCACCGATCATGGTCCCCAGAACACGTTTTGGGGTGTCATTAAAATTCATGTATATATATGTATATATGTGTTCGCACTCTAGCGGCCGCATTTTAAATCCGGTTTGGTCCAAATTTGGTACACATGTTGGTTGTCTATGTCGCTCGGACGAGTTCGTTAGCCAAAAAATCCAACCACCGGAAGTACGTTTTTTGACCTGAAGTAACTATTTTTTGAGATTTTCACTACGAGAATGAATTTTTTAGAGGTTTTCTAAAAATATAAATGTAGGATGTTATTCTGCACATTTTGTTTTTTTACGCGACCTTATAGCTCGCTTGGTTCCCCCAAAATCGATCAAAACGTAAAATACCATAAAAGTACCCGGTTCGAAGCAAAGTGGTGCATACTCGCAAGGCCACTAGGTGCAAACAAATTCTACTAATATATTGCGTTCACAGAGACAGCTGTTCAACGCCTTCGTGAGTAGACATATTTCCCAAATTGTTGGTTGAAACCGTAAAACATAGACCTATAAACTTAATTTTGGAAACTAGTGGCTTGTAGGGGCAATTGCCCCTATATATTGTAGTAATTTTATTAAGTAAATTGTTAGTCTCATGATTCACCGTACCTTAAATTATCATTAAAAATTTGTGAATATAATACGCACAATAATTCTTACATACCTGCGTAATTTATTTTGATGTCTGCTATGTTTAAAACTAAAATTTGAAAGCACTGTGCAAGCGGTTTATTATCTAAACATTTTAATGGTAAGACAACTAACGAAATTTTTTTCAATACTCTTCATGGATATTAACTAAATATGTAAATGTCTTTGAATCTATTAAAAATGAACTTAGAAAAACGCAATGATAATGTCATCTTCAAAATTTTAAACTTCTAATATTATGACAACAAAATCTCTCTGTAAACAACATTTATTGTATACTGTCCATTTTGGTCGCTTCCTTGATCTTTACTTGGATGTATTATGATTTTAACGTCATCTGGCCGCTTTACCCGGCTGAAGGCAACATAAAGTTGACCATGTGCAAACACTGGTCTCTTCAAATAAATACCAACTTTTGTAAAAGTTTGGTCTTGCGCTTTATTTATAGTAATAGCAAAAGCTAATCGCAATGGGAATTGAATCCTTGTAAACTTAAAGGGCATATTAGGATCTGTAGATATTAGTTTTATTTTTGGCATAAAAATTATGTTCCCTTTTCCTACTCCAGTTTTTTCAGACAAACCTAACACAACCATTCGTACTCCATTAACTAATCCAGATCCAAGGTTCATATTTCTTATGAGCATCACTATTGAACCTACTTTTAAAACTAACTTGTGTGGTGGCATTCCTGATGGTGTTATTGAATTTATAAACTCGATTGGTACGTTTAATCTCTCTGTAGGGTCTTCTGAAACTACCTCATCAATACTGTAATATTCTTTGGAGTCTCCTTCGATGATTTGTAAGACTTCTTCATTTAAATGGTCACAATGTTCGTTTAAGGGACATACTATTATTTGATTAGAGTAGTTTTTAATATTTTCTAGAGTTAATGAGTCGCCATAAACATGTTGTACAATTGTACGACCAGAGAGAACAAAATTATCAGGAATGTCGATTGCCGATGTTGCCCTATTGCTTTCTAAGGTTCCATTACCTAACCGTAAAAGCCAATCACAAAATGTAGTTTCATTTTGATTTGCACGCATGTTTTTTTTTTCAAATGCAATATAATTACATTTTTCCAAATTTTACTTCTCTGGAGGCATTCTTCAATTATCTGTACCTTGCTAGAAAGTGGCACCACAGGTAATACTTGCCTAAAGTCACCTCCAAAAAGTACTACTTTACCTCCCATTGGTACCTTAAAGAGATTATGATCCTTACTTTTCATGATATCTCTCAATAGACGATCAATGCAATCAACAGCAGTGGCTGGAACCATGGATGCTTCATCTATTATTATAACTGCAGAATCCCTCAAAGTAGTTGCTTTTTCAGAATTTACCTTAATCATTGAAACAGATGATTGCTGTACGGGTACAGGGAGACCAAATAAACGATGAAGCGTGGTTCCTCCCTCTAAAAGTAATGCCGCTATTCCAGTCCATGCACCTGCCAATGTAATCTCACCTCTTCCTCGGATTATATGTAGAAGACACGAATATACAAATGTTTTACCACTTCCACCTGGAGCCTCTAAGAAAAACAGTCTTTCTCCTGTATTACCTGATATGGCATTGAGAATTCGATCAACAGCAGTTTTTTGTTCGTAATTAAGTTTTGAGTACATTTCGGCACCTCGTACAGACTCTTCATCTACGTTATAATAAATATTCAAAAGGTTTATGTTTCGAGGTACTGGTAAATTGAGGCTGGCACAATTAAATCCGTTTTCTGTAAGAATGGTGTCTATTTCTTGCAAAGCTGCATTTTCAGCCTCATCTACATTCATTTCATGGAAGTCCTCTATGAATTTGTCTTTAAAAGAAGTCCAAAGCGACAATGGAGATGTCGGCTCACAGAAACAACAAATGTATGCGAATAAATCTCGTAACTGTTTAGGCATTTTACTATTTTGTAATTCCTCTAAACAACGATGCCACTCTGCATCATCGTGAAGGAGTCCCCTTGCAACTGCAGCTTCTTTAAAATAGTTATATGTAATTCCATTGTAAACTCGTAGATCAGCAAATGATGTAGCCCCTTTAACATGTAGAAGTAATATACGTAAGTAAAATCTGTTTTGATCGTTTGGTGCTACGCTGTACAATCTGCCTATTACATTTGATCCACATCTTTGTCGACGTACCCATTTCTTTGAAAAAAATCTGTAGTGCTGTGGAATATCTACATATAAATATTGTCGTGCATTAGGATCTCGACTGTTTAAATCAAACCATGCTGTCAGTGTTGTATGATTTTCCGCCGAAGTTTGAAGAGCTTCCTCCTCATTTCCAGCACTGAAATAAACATTGTGATGTCCTTCTTCATGAACAGCTAAGCGAATTATTGTATGAGATTGTTCGTGCATTTTATTTGAGTGTAGTCGCCAAATACCCTCATGAGCACTAACATACCGCATATTGGCAAAGCGGATTGTTTCATCAAAGTTGAGCTTATCATTTTGTACACTATTTACAAATTCTAAGCAAGCTGAGTCATATCCTTTATATACATATTTAAATAAGTATTTTACTGATCGGACACTCGAGCAAACTTCAACGTTTATGTGAGCGTTATATTTCATCAATATATACGGATTATATGGCTTCACATACGTGGAATTGTCTCAAGGTCTCTAGATAGAAAAGGTTACCTCATAGTCATGTAAACAAACTCAAACCCCTCGACCCGTTCCCTGTCCAGTGACGTCATTATAGTACAAAAACACTGCGCTACCATGAAAGATGTATGTTTCGTCGTACAAGTTACCTCATTTTTTTTTTAAATAGATGTATTAAACTAATTTTGGGGTTGCAGTTTTTTAAAATGATACTTAAGTTACACATTTCAACATTGGTAATTGTAAGAATATATCTTAACCTTTTCAAAAACATTATGTTTATGTCATTAATTTGCAATTTACAATAATAACAAAAGTATAATCATACAAATTTTAATTTATATCTTTACTGACTAAAATTTAAAATAAAAAGCTATCTTGGTAATACATTTTAAATCATATAACTAAAAAGCAGTCATTAAAATTGTATTTAATATTTTTTACAGAATAAAAAAGAGAAAATGCAATCACGATAATACATTTTAATCTATATAATAAAAATTAAATGCTATTCGTTGGTAAGCATCATTTGAGAACGACTGGACCGATTTTGCTACTTTTTGTTTTAAAATGTTCGTAATAGTCCGAATTAGGTTTTTATGAACATTTATGAAGACATTTTTGAAAAAAATTTCCAGAAAAGTTTCAAATTTGGGAAAAAATGAACTCCCTTTTTTATATGAACTCAAGACCAAAACTCACGAAAACAGCTGTTAGGACAAAAAACTGCTTAGCAACACAATGTTTGTTTACATTTATTACCATAGTAACTTTACTTAGCAAATTTATAATCAGTTTATTATTCTTCAAAACCAACAGCTTTTACTTCGGCTCGCATTATAATGCCGAAGTATTGAAATCATGTGATAATTTTTTTTGCATCTGTTTTCCTGTAAACACGATACAAGCACTCACAGACGTCGTAGAAAACTTCTGGTGGTAACGGAATCTTCGTAATTTTATTGCGGAGAGTTTAAAAGCTTTTGAGCTTTTTAGCATGAGTTGTAGCGCGTCGGGGTCACGTTTTTGGGTCAACATTTTGAAAATACAGTGCGGGGTAACGTTTTATATGTTTTTGGGTACGAAAAAAACGATTCTGAGAGTTAAAAAGTCGTAGAGCGTCGGGGTCACGTTTTTGGATCAATATTTTGAATATACAGTGTGGGGTAACGTTTTAACTTATTTTTTAAAACTAAATGTAACAAATAAAAAGTAATGTGTAACTTTAATTTTCTTTCAATTCGTGTGTTCTGTCCGGACGAGCCGAAGTTTATTTATTTGTATTCACACGATTTTAAGTAATGACTTAATGTCTTAAGTTATAGCTTTTGCTTATTTTTTATTCAACAGACTCATTAAGTTAAATTGTTGAACAAAAAGTTATTTTCTACAATTTTAATGCAAAAGATAGCCACAGAAACTACTTTTAAATCAAAATTTTAAGACAAAAGAAAATTATAATAACATTTTATATGAGTAAGTGGGATTATATTATTTACTATTACAATAGGAACAAAAAATATCTAGGCCTACCTGTGAAAAGATATATCAGTTCTTCCTTCTTGTTTCCATAATAATATTTGCAAGTTGCAACCGCACAAACGGAACCACCTTTAGGTTTATTTATTGATTTTCTATCCATTGTAAATAATATATTTCTTCTACTTTAAACACTTATATACACTAATTTAAAAAAAGTTTAAGTTTAAACAAAAAACACAAGCCGTCAAACATTCACAAATGAGTAACGCGTATAAACGTAAACGACAGAACTTTGATCACTGTCTAGTTGTACCAATAACTACGTCACAGCCCCCACTCCACTTTTTTTTTGATATTTCCCGAATGAGGTAACATTTTCTATCAAGAGATCTTGGAATTGTCTCACTTCGTTGGATTACGTGATTTGTCTACGTTATTATAAATAGCCTACTAAATAATGCATTCTCTCAAAAGATTAAGTTCTCTGGAAACCTTATGTTTTCTTGTTTTTTTAAAATAAGTTTTCTTTTTTAATAGAATACATTTTATACGATGGTCCCCTTTGCACGATATTTTGGTTCTGGCGACGTTAGGCCTAATTCTTATTGTAAGTGTTTAGTTTTGATTGAGTTTCCTTATTTCTGCAAATCTCTTTAGTTTTTTTACTTTCTCCCCCTATACCATAGTATATGGAGAAAGTATTGTATTCGTCAAAATTTTCGAGTTTGAGTTTTTGGTGGAAATATCCGTTTTGGGTCCCCCTGAACCTAAAAAAGTGGTTTTCGGAGTGATGTTTGTGTGTGTGTCTGTGTGTCTGTGTGGATGTTATCAGACCTAGAGCCTAAACCAGTCGTACGATTTTGATGAAATTTAGTATGGAGGTACTAATCCACGGTATCTCCAGGCGTTTTTTTCATTTTTGTGAATTTTTAATTTTTAAGGGTAATTTTCCCATAAAAACCCTTAAAATAACGGAGAAATCTACTTTTCTCAAAAACGGCTCTAACGATTTTGATTAAAATTTTATAGTTTATTAGGGACCTAAAGTACTATAAACTGTAAAATTTTAATCAAAATCGTTCGAGCCGTTTTTGAGAAAAGTTGGTTTTTCCGTTATTTTATGGATTTTTATGGAAAAACAACTTTAATACAAAATCACCTCTCCTACCCCACCCTACAAGTCACCGTGACGTTTAATAATTTAAATATGTTTGTGAGAAAGTATGTGCCAGTTCCTGGTACCGTTTATTCTTTTTGTTGTAGTAAATTATTTAGAGTGTATATGTTATAATTTTGTTATCTATGTTATCCGGAAATTCTTAATACTAGTGTTAACACACGTGGTCGTGATGGCAGAATTAAAATGGAGGTTAAGGTGGGGGGAGCTAGATATAGCTCTGCTACAAACAAATTGCACTTCTAGCAGAGCTGGGCTAGATGTTTTTTTTATCTTTACCGACAACCAATGGATTGCTCGTTTTCTGCTATCTAGCCGAGGAAATCTACTATATAGCCAAGCTATGTAGCCAGAACTTGAATGTCGTTTTTCGTTTTAATAGCGCAGTCAATGAAGGGGAAAATAGGCCTTTGTTAGAAGTAATTAGTGAAAAGCTGAAATTTTGTCAGATGTTACAATGATAAAGAGGAGTATTTACACTAAAGTCCCCCCCTACCTCCCTTAAAATTCATTTTTGAAACGTTTCTTTATTTTGACAATATCTAAGAGATAAACAGCGATAGAGTCATATTTATTTCGTTATTGTAATCCTTATAATATTATCTATCAAAGGAGTATTTACCTTGAAGTCCCACCCCTCCCCCTCTTGCTTCCCCCCACCCCCCTCAGATTCAATTTTATTAGATGTCTTTATTTTGACAATACCGGTATATAAGAGATAAACAGCGATAGAGTCATATTTATTTCGTTATTGTAATCCTTATAGTATTAT
>JAGFPH010017829.1:6322-17114 GCA_018207615.1 Philaenus spumarius | reverse complement strand
TCTTTCATTTTCATCTTCACTTCAGGTTGATACTTTTTTTTAATGGCGAAAACCTTGGTGGTTATGTTAGAGGATTCAAAGTTTAAAGTTGTTCGTTATTAATTAGTTTTAAATGTACGGTGCTAACTGTATTTTCTTCTAATTTTAACATTTGAAATGTAGTAAAAAATTATTTTTATTATAAATTATTTATTTTTAATCGTAGCTTAACCTAACAGGGGCGGTTTTAAAGTTCATCCTGATTTTACTTTTCTCAACTGGTTTTGACTGGTATTTGTTTAGAAGTATGCATGTTTCATATTGTACCAGGAGATAATAACTCATCAGGTTATAAATAAAACATTAACATATTACACAGAACATAACGTAACACAAAAAGCGTTTTCCTTTGTAACTTCATATCGTTATTACCGTTCTACGCATTCCTCTAGTGGGCCACACGATGTTTTAAACTACAAAAGTGCCATCGGAATTCTCACTTATATTAACCCTTGCCGGTACAATGTTACATCAGCTGACTTGGACCTTACCAAAACTCCGACTTATTTTTAACAAATTGATAAATTATTCGAAAATAAAAGTTGATTTAAATGAAAGGCAAAGGTCCTGGGTTCAAATCCCGGTCTTGGTCCATGTTGTTTCACTTGTAATTTAATTAATCGATGTAAATGTTATTTTAACTCGGTTAACCGTACGCTTGAACAATGATCGAGGAACTGATATTATGAGGGTTAGATGGGTAGGAACAGTCAACTTGTTTATTAATTAAATCGAGGTTAGCATGTTAAGTCCGGCCGACACCTGTAGATAAAACATCACCGCTTGCTAGCATTACTCGCCTTCCTTGTTCAACTGGATTTATAAATCAAAGAAATCGACATTGCTAGAGTTGTAAAAGTAAAAGTGTTTTTGCAACAATTTGATCACTTTTTCAACATTTTATGAGAAAGCAACGCGTAGATAAATTGTTGGTTTGATGTGTTTCTGTCAATGAGAACGGATAGAGAAACTTTATAAGACTTTCCCCCTTTGGTTGTAACAAAATCAAAAACATTATACTGATCGTGTTTGCCAGCTGGCATTACTTTGCTATTGAGTGCAGATGATGTTTATATTGAAATGTTGTTTTAGGTTAACTATGAATGGAGAAATGATTTGTTCAATTACTTTTGGCTAAACAAAATAGAACACATTTATTTAGAGGCATTTAGTTTTCTAAAATTAAATGCGTGGCATTGTCACTGTCATTTTATTTTATGTCATTACGTATATTTCCCCTTCTTTTACAAATCCGTACTGTAACGCAATCTTTTTGTAAGATTTAAAAAATAAATAAAAAACGTTAGATTTTAAAATATTGTACAGATATTGAATAAGAAAATTGTAATGAGTTTTAGACAAAACCAACCGTTCCTAGTTGAACGAATATTTCGTATGGAAGAGGCTATTGACTTATGAGCTATCTAGGTGATATTTAATCTGTACTTATAGTTTCGTCATATCTGTTCATCCGTGTGTTACGATTTGTAGCACATTTATTTTACCACTTTTTGTGATTATATTTTACAAATAGGGGGTTTTAATAAACCTAAGTTGACAACTGTTGAAGAATAATTGATTTTCTACCCTAATTTTTAATTTCCTTGGAGGAAGATTTATTTCATACAAACAGCTTTCGTTCAACGGCGTGTTGCAAAACCAATATAGGCTTTTAATTCTAATGAATCTTAAACAGCTATGAAATAGTTTTTTAGACATTACTACAATTTTTCAGATTATGGTGTTGATGTTTTTGTTATTATACTTGTGTCTCTAATGTTAGTTACTGTAATTATAATACATATTTTTGCTCTAACGCATATTTCTAGTGTTCTACTGAATGTAGTTGGGAAAGCGTTTCTTAAGTGTATTTAAAAATAATTCGCTATAATTTAATTTTCTCGAAAATGCCTTATAATATTGGCTTTAACTATAATTATTGCCGTAGGCCAATTTGATGTCATATTTATTACCATAGCAACTGGTTGCGCACAATGGACTTTATGAACTATGAAGTTATAAAACAGTTGAATGTGACCAGGTTCAAGTTCCACGAAATTACTCTCCAACTCTGCAAAATTTTAAGTTTTACGCCAACAATTTTTACAACTTGCGTTTCGATTTGGTATTTTGCAGAGGTTTGCTAAAAGTTATACAATTGTTTAAACTAGGCCTACTCAACATATACATTTTACGCTTTGTTTGATTCAGTATCTATAATTTTAATATTTTTTGAAATGCTGTTTACAAAAAAATAAAATATATATCAAATTAGCGTACATATTGCAGTATAATAATAACTAGGGAATATATGCCTAGTATTTGATCTGTTTAGTATTTTAACATATTTATAACAGTATACAAATAACCAATGGTAAAATTTTTCACAAACACAACTTTTTACTTATACATACATAAGTTTCACAGTTAGACAACATAAACATTGATTAATTTCAATTAGTAGCGAGAAGATGCCTGACGGGAAAACATGTAGCTTAGTGAATTAAAAATGTTATGTGTGAAAACTTTACCATTGGTTATCATACTATAGAGTTTCACCAAGCACCAACTGTTTTTACTTTAAATCAAATTTATAAATACAAATAAATACTGTAACTAACTTTTTTTATATTATTCTTCCCGTTAATTGCTTCATATTTTTGTCTAAAAATCAATAAATATAGCCCCTTGGCAATTTTCCTTAATGGATTAATTTAAAAAATTTTTAATTTACAGAAGAGTTATTTATTTGTTTTGCAGTTAACTCAAAGACTCTTCAATTTAAAAATGCACAATTTAAATGTACGTAAATTTATTTGCTGAGTGTGGATTTGAAGAGTAGTTCGCGAAACGGTCCCAGCTTTAAAACCTCAACTAAATTTTAGGTTGGGCCTAGCCTGTCCCAATATGAATAAATCAGACTTAGAATCTAAATCAGAATGGATTACTTAAAATGGTTAATTTAATTCGAAAGATACTAAGGTTGGTTTAATATTAAAAAAACTACATGAGGTTAGGATGGTTTTGACCAATATTCGTTGCCCAATACTTTTACACACTAATAACCTAAATAATGCGCAGTTTGTTTAATGTTTGTAAATTATTCCTATTTATTTTTTGTTTTTATATAAATTAATCGTTCTACCGAAAATATCAGCTAGTTTAATTATTACGGTCTCATCTAGTTTCTTTAATAACTATTATTTATATTTCTTATTCACAATATAAAATACAGATTAGAGAAGTTTAAAATACCCGATTTTTACAAATTTACAAAATGCTTAAAAAAATAATTAAATGAGCTAAAACAAGGTAGATTTTGAATTCTACTTGTAAATTTAATCTCTTCATTTCTATCTGTGTTGACTTTATACGTTCGCAATGCGATGGTTATATAGTACTTGGGTAATTTTTCGTTGTAGTGTATTACACAACATCTGTCGATCGGGAGATTGCAAGTAATGAAATGGCATGTACGCCGTTAAAATGTCTCTTGCCATTTGGGAACAAAGAAAATAGCATACACAATACGATATATAAAATGGCGTTCCACAATGTTGTAACACATTAGAAGTGAAATGATGATGCGACTATAATTTCTTGTAGAAAAAGTAAGGAAGTTAGTGTTGAGTTTCTCAGCCGTAATGAATAAACATAATGCATTTCTTTTTCTTCATTAACGAAAGCAGTTGCCAGTACAAAAAATGCACAGGGAAAATATTGAAGACGACGTGAATTTTACCATAGGTATTAGGTTTGTAAGTTTGATTTGAACGTTGATGATATAAATTATAATAAAACGGTAGGAATATTCTCAAACTGGTCTCACAGTGACTCGTATCATATGCCCAGAAAGCCCATTTCCGCGCTAAAAAATGTTACAATCTATAAATTACACACCACTATTCTCCGCGTGACATCTGTGTTTAATAAGTTTTATCTGCTTTCTGTACGAGTGTATATTTTCTGAAGAAGCTTCAACGTAAAGTCGGATTTTATTGAATATCAATTTACCTATTATTATTTTGTTTCATATTAAAAATCAAGATCAATTTCATCAAAAATTTAACTGCCGATTTAACTTGCATCTGTATAAACTATTTGGCCTCAGATTTTAATGGAATGTTTTCTTTTATAAATTTCCTAGTTTTCAGTAAACCTTGGAATCGATAACGCAAAAAATGTTGAATTTTGCTGTACAAGTTGCTCTTTACGTCCGAGTTTTTATCATGACAACTATTTTCAGAATAAAAGATACGCACAGATGTAATCGGTGTTGCTTTTATTTGTCTGAATTCTGTTGCATTCTCTATAGCAAATTTTACAAGTTTTACAGCAAGTTAAAATCAATAAAACTCACAGGAAGAATAACATATTTTGTTTATTTAATAAATGTGTACAGTATTTCTAAAAATCATTTAATTGCAGAAATTTGTTTTCGATTAAGTGTAATGTATAAGGTCAAGTTACGGGCATAATTGACGTGCCCTTATTTGACATATTTTACTGTATTTTTATGGGGATTTTAGATTGGATTTCGTGTTTTCACCTTTTTGGAATTTTAATTGCGTTTAATTTGCTTTAAACTCTTAGGATGCACTTAAAGTTTAATTTATTTACTTACTTACTCGTGTAATAAACATTTTACTTTTAAATATTTTGAATGTTGAAGGTTGCATCAGACGTCAAAAGGTCATTGCAAATGTTAAACGCATTCTTAAACTCGAACTTAAATTCGTTACTGTTCTGGTAGGATGTTATATTTGAACAGATTAGTTCTATTTTAAGAATTTGATTTTAACATAGATATTTTGTATTATGTTTACAAATTCTTCTTTTGAAATAGCAAAAGCACTTACTTTCTCAATCATCAATATTTCTCACACTTCCTACTGAAGCTGAAATTGAAATTCATAGTTCACTGAAATTTCGAACAGGTCTGTGCATTACGAATAGATTACTTGCGCCTTGGTGAACATGGAATTCCTACCAGTATAAATGGAGTTACTACGCTCTAAATAGCAGATATTTGACACATTTGTTTCTTAAGGAGTACCTAAAAAAATGAATGCACATATAGGTTACTTAAGACATATAGATTACTTGCGTGTATAACTACCCCAAATACTAAATATTAATTTGTGTACTACCAATGAACTATGAAACTTGAAATGTAGTGTTTTCTTTAAAGAGATCGAAAATGTCAAGCTCCTGAATTCAATTACTTGCGTCTAAGGGTGAAAATGGGATTAACTAACCCTACACATAAAATTGTATTTTTGAATGAAGCTAGAGATCTGAAATTTGGCACATATGTTCCTTAAGCAATGCATAGAAGTAAAGCACACATAAGTAAAAACCTCAAGTAAAGGGCTTTCATTTACTTGCATAAGTATATTTGTGAAGATTATATAAATGATCATATTTTGTAGTAGCAATTTTTATTAGATTTTTCTTCACATTTTGTTGTATTATGCTCCCGTAGTTTTTAGCCACTTCATAACGGGAGTTTATCCATATTACCGAAAAGTCGTGTGTTGTTTTTTTAATACATAATGATGTCAACTGTCCGAATAATCAGTAATAATGAAATATAGTTGTAGATTTTAATTGGTCAGACATTTCATTAGTTGTTGGGTGTGGTAAATCAGAATAAATAAATTAAATATTGAACTTGAATTCAAGGATAATTTACTTATAGGCTAAAACTTTAACATTATTTCTCCCCAATAATAAGTTTTCTTTAAAGTCGAAGATCAAATGTGTTACGTGAGGTAAAATAACTATCTTTATATTATTTCTCAAAAGTGTTTTTGTGTCGTTTAGCGAATTTCCCTTAATTCTTCATCAAAATTAATGATTATGTTTAAAGCTTATGTTCACCGCTCTTGACGAAAAATAGACAAACAGCTTAAAATTCATGTTTTCGTTACAAAAATTTATTAAAAAACTTTTATATTTTATTTCATATGGTTCCTAATGAAAGGCTCCATCTATAAACAATCTGTTTAAGTAACATGACAGCTGTGTTTGATTGTTTACATTCCATATGCGAGACTTATAAACTGTTATTTATAAACCAATGTAAATAATTAAACGTAATTAACTGAACTAAATCAACGTATTAAATCAGGTAAGTACTCCTAACTTGAGAAATATTCACACAGGTCAGCTAATGTGTATTATTCTGCATCGCTGAAAAATGCGACATATCGTTTAAACGCATTTAAATAACAAACAAAAATGGGAGAATTAGTGTTTTATTAAGTTTTAATCTATGTAGGAAAATCATAAGTTTTTATTAACAAATATGTTTACAGTTTGTCATCATTCTCTATAGCGTAGGAATTGTTGGTATATATATGTTTTACCTTAAACTTTTCGACCTCGAAATAAAAATATGAGGATAGTAAAATGTTAACCATTTTTATGTACGTATATAGAATGTTTGTGAGGAAGAAAACGTCACAAATTAACAAAACTATTGAGTTTGGATTTTAGTTTTGATCAAATTCACAGGTTTTTTATAGGACCTAAATGTGTTCAAATTTTATGAAATTAATTTTAATAAACGACGAAAGGAAGTACTTTTAAAACGATTAAATCTTCTAAAACGTCGTTTTCGTTTTCCGTTTGCAATAAAAAACACTTTATCTAAACTCTAAAGAATTCGTACCTGGGAAAGTAAAACAACAAAAATGTTTCATACTTTTACTAAATTTCTTAGAAGTAAAAGTTGTTTGTCTAATTAAGTATCGTGCTATAAAATAGCTGTGGAGTGGAGGAAGCTTTAAACAATGTCATGCTAATTTATACGTGTGTGTGATTTAGTTAGATGTCTTTCATTAAATAAAATGAACGCTTTTAGTCGTACAAGGTGTTCTCGATCTACGAAATGTCATTGCTTAAGATTACATAAAGTTAGAAAAACAACTAAAATCACCCAACTCAACATTCTCAAATGGTACTTTATAGAGTTGCAAATCAATTAGCTATTTTTATTATTGAGTATTTATTCAAAACAGTCATTAAAATTCATTATTTTGCAAGTACAGCTTTTATAACCGTGTTCAACTTTAAAACACAATTTTAAAATGTGATAATTTTAAATTATTACTATAATATTTAAAAAAAAACATCAAGTTCTCTGCTTCATAAAGCGTTTGAGTTGAACAAATAAGATCTAAATATTTTTAGGCGCTGTATCACATCAGTTCTTGAAGTTTAAATATGTTTTTCAGTGTGGTAAATTGTGTTTAACGTGTGATTTTCATACATTTTAAGGTACAAAACATTTAGGAAAGTTTTCTCTTCAACTCTAAAAAAATTGAGAAATTAGTATTTACTCGTAGTTAATTTTTTAATTTTTTAAAACTAAAAATCTTACAACATTACTCAAAGTAACGGGTTTGTCTTGTTTTTATGTACCCATCTTTCATTTGGTAAAGTAAATATTCGTTTTGTATACTGTGCAGCTACAGGTATATGTTTTATAACATTTAGAACGTTGACATTTTGATTGTTAACTCAGTTGTTTGTATTATAGAAGATACAAACTTATGTCTTCGTAAGTTTGATTTATTAAGTAAGTTTAGCATTAAACTGAAATAATGAAATCATATACAGGGTGCCTCACGGAGAAAGGGAGTTCTACTAGTGAAAATAAAGAAAAGAGTTCCTGTAAACATAGGTTAGAAAATCGTTCGTTTTCCAGATATCCGCCATTTTTTTTACAAAACAATGATCTATCTTAAGAAAAATAAGCGATTATATCCAATCATGCATTTAAAAATAGCGGCTGTTTGAAAATTTCAAATCTAAATTACTCAAAAACCGTACATTTTAACAAAAACATTTAAGACCCCTTTTTTGTAGTTTTTTTATTTTCTATCGGATGGTCTCACAGTAAAAACAATCGGATGAAGGATAATAGTTAAGTTATGTGTAATAATTGGTTTGTTCAACCCGGCATCCTGTACCAACACAGTAAACACAGCAATATTGTAGTATGTACATTTGCTGTCATTATCTTTAACTTAGCTGTTATCCTTCATCCGATTGTTTTGACAGTTCACCATCCGATAAGGAATCAAAAGACCTACAAAAAAGGTATCTTAAATGTTTTTGTTAAAATGTACGGTTTTTGAGTAATTTAGATTTGAAATTTTCAAACAGCCGCTATTTTTAAATGCATGATTGGATATAATCGCTTATTTTTCTTAAGATAGATCATTGTTAGATTAAACTTCATGCCAAGTTTGAACTTAATCAGTTAAATCGTTCTCTAGATACGAATTATTTTGTAAAAAAAAATGGCGGAAATCTGTAAAAGATACAGGTGACTCAAGCAATGTATATAAGGACGTTTTTCTACATTTTCACTAGTAGAACACGTCCTTAAAGTTTCTCCTTGAGTCACCTGTATATAAAACTATTTGTTGGAAACATGTACCTCTTGGAAATCAATAGTTTCGGGAATGAAAACACTAAAGGGTTTCGACTTAAAACACAGTATGGATTGCAACGTTGCAAAAGGATCGTATGTATTGTTCTCTGGAAAGCCATTGTTCTTGGAAAGGTCTTTGCTATCCACCTCTGTTAAAATCGGTTCTGTAATTTCTAAATTACCCAAGCGATTCAATATTTGTTTTGTTACGCAATTGTTTGTTAATTTAACAAACTACAGTTTATCCGTGGTAAACAACGATTACACACTTTCACGGTAAATGTATAATATTTACCACGCACTGGAATTTGTAAGAAAACGAAAGTGATCTGCGCGTCATCGACTTCGACCGAAGAGACGAAAACGTGCGAAAAGCCCAGCAGCACGGCTCAGCACGCGGTCAGCGGCGGGTCACTTTCGCTGGAGACGTCCAGGAATGTGCAATCAAATTCAATATGCAGATTACGCGGACACGCTTTGAATATTAATTGAAATAGTGTGGACACAATCTCTTAATTCAGGACTGAATCTTAATTAACAGCTTTTATTGCCTTAATCAAACTAGGCAATTAACTCGGATTGAATAAACTTAAAGCTGATTGTTCCTGGATAAATTAATAAAACTAATTTATTACAGGATTTTCTAATGAAAAATAAACTGTGGGTATCTAACAGATTGCTACCGTGATCAGTTGTGTGTGATCTTTATGGCCTCTGGGATTTTATTCGTTTTTTGTAGTAACCATAAATGTAATCTACTAATATAACATAAATTTGTAAAGCAATGGTTCGCAAACCTTTTAATAAACCCGCGGCTCCCTTTACTTTCTGAATCAAGCTGCTGCTCCCAAACACCTACATACTTACACTATTGTGTATTAGTCTGTAAAAAGTGCACAGTTCACACTCTTATAACTCCTATCCTAACTTTATTATTGAGAAAGCTTTTAAAAAAGTGAACAACAATAGACCTAAAAAAACTATGGAAAAACCAAAAGCCACTGTTCAGATTCCATATATAAAATGCGTGTCGGAAAAGATCAGGCGAATTAATACGAAAGTCTCGATTAGGACAGTGTTTAAAAATCTAAAACGATTAAGAATTGTGTGAGTAAATTGAGACCAAAAAATAATAACGTGGACAGTAAAGATATTTAGTCCAGGATCTGAAGGGGGTTGAGTATGCATGGAAAGCCTGACGCAATTTTATTTCTGATTATTGTTATAGGCACTATAGTGATCATGAAAAGCCATGTTGTCGCCCCCCAGCGTGGTCGACATCGCCGGGGGGAGGGGGAATATGGTGGGGGCGCCGTTTATTAAAACGCTTATAACTGAGAACCGTTCAAGATAAAACATTGAAAAAAGCGACAATATACTCCATAAAATTTGAGCTTTAAAAAAAGGTTATTACGCTTATAGTCATGTAGTTGTTGGTTTATGAGTAAAGAGCATTTTTATATAGAGCAAATAATATGGAATGTAAAAAAAAACCAAAAGTAATTGAAAAATTTAAGTTGTTAGAAAAGAGTACAGTTACATACAATAACATAACATTACATTAAATGAAAGAGTTTATATTTAGGAAAATATAAAAATTGTATATTACTTCTTTTACAGTAAAATATTACAGTTGTTATTTTTGCTTATTTCTTTTAAATTGTTAGTGAAATTTTAGTGGTATCGAATAGTGAGTATCAAGGCAGACGTATTAACACTTTTCTTGAAATGTTAATTTGGGTAAGCTAAACTTTTCGAATAGCCTAATAACTCATGGATTAACAGATCCTAGATGTGAATATCCCTTTGATTTGCTAGCACTACTTTTGAGTTAATGTTTGTTGGTGAAGGGGTTTTCTTTATTTCCTTTGCTGTTTTTCAGGCATTGTTGAAGACATTGTCATCACAGGGTTCCTCTCCTGATTGGCTCGTACAAACCTCTTATTTTGTCAACAATGCTTTGCCTCTTAAAATTTTTTAACAGAATTTTCCCATTTTCTTGTAAGTTAAATAGGAATTTCGATGTTTCTTCTGTGATAATAACTCCATTCACTATGTTTCTCAACTCTAAAGGGCTGTCTTGTTCATTTATAAATTTAATAATAAGTTGCACGTCATTTTCATCTGTTTCTACCCTTGTATTCTCCATTCTTTATGTCGCAATGTCAGATGCCCTAATAGCTGCAGTTCGACCTTGCTCATTTTTATCCTCGCTTTTTCTTGGAGTTGTTGTGTATTTGTACCACAAATTTGGATCAAAGCACCTCATTGAACTACAGTCAACTCTAGGTTTCTCATTCAGTTACA
>JAGFPH010017828.1:0-17114 GCA_018207615.1 Philaenus spumarius | reverse complement strand
ATTTCAATAACCCCGTAGATATTCTGTTTAATGAGAACAATAGAAATATATATTACGAGAGTTTATTTTTGAATAAAATTGAATCAGCTTTGTTATAAATAATTTGCACCTATTATACTAAACAGGTCTAATTTAATAATCGAGAAAAAACAATTAAATAAATTAACAAACTGATGTTTGCGTAGTTGAAATACTGTTTGACATAATTTGTTTATAAATATAATATATGTTTTATTAAAGACGGTTTTCTCAAAAGAGCTTATTTTGACATCACAATTTCGTAAAGAACAAAATAATACTTTACATTAGAAATAATGTAATTCTAGTGCAGTACTTTATCAGTTAAGAGTTCGAAGGGGAATCGACTGTCTTAATTGGTAAGTAGTACTTTTTTTATTTTTTTGTTAAGGAAGTTTATTAATTCTGCTTTGAATTACATTTGACAAAATAAGCCCAACAAACAATATATAATCTATCATTTATAAATAAAATACAAACATAAAATTACCTTCTAACTATACTATTTAAAAAAGAGATAAAATATACATACATCTTAAATAATAAATAACTATAAACAAATATGCTGCATACAAAACAGAAATTTCAACAAAAATACAAAAGGTTTAACATAAAAACATTGTTTGTCAAACTATTATCAATTATATTGGCAGAATGAATTAGGTACCCCTTAGGAAAAGCCTGATTTGGGGTTACCGTCCAGAAATGAAGAACCAGTGGCAGAAGCAGAAAATAAGTACTTGATACTAGAAATTAGTTGAAATAGAAACAGAAAAAATAATTATTTTGTAATTCTGTGTCCAAATTTAATTTTGATATATTGGTTTTTTAGGTTTTCACTGTCTCTGGTAGTACTTTATCTCTAAGTATTTTTAAATGGTGTAAGTTTGTATGTTGAGTGTTGTCTATAGTTTGGTTTAAATTTAATTAAATTCTATTTTTTAATTTAATTTGAGTGCAACTTATAATGGTTGTAATATGAGTGTACTGAAACTGTGTTTGTTCACTTTTCTGTTTTTGTGAAAAATAAATCTTTTAAATATATGAATCTTATCGGTTTGTAGTGAATATGAAAATCATAAAAGTTTTTACCCAGACTCTCATTTCAGTTTTACTTCCTACTTCTTTGCATGATAAAACATAGAATAGTATTTAACATAGTTTTCTGAGTTTTGTTTATGGATAACCCCCACGCTCTTTTCAGTGTTGTTTGTTAATTTATAATTTTGATTTTTGGAAAGTTACCCACGGCTAAATATAATTCCATGCTACTTGCGTACAAATAAGTAAATCTGACATTTACTTTATTGCTAGTGATAAGGTTGTAGGGGTATACCGGCTTTGCTATAAATTAAGTATGGAGATCTCTTCATCGGTCTTTATATTTGAAACAGCGCAGTTTATACAATTTGTTAAAGTAAAAAGTTGGCCATTACAAAATATTGAAGAAGTAAGCAGAGAAGATTGAGCAATGTCACGACTCGACGATGTACGGGAAGCAAGCTGAACATCAACGGAATCCTACGTAATAGGAGACGAATGCAATGGAGCTAGATGTGGTCAAGAAAATACCACAAATGTTAGTTGAACGATTGACTATAACATGATCAATGTTTTCAACCACGTACAGTGTGAGAGCGGTTATTATTATCGTCCGTGAATCATTGTAAATAATTTTAGTCATATAGACAAACAAGCAAGCATTTGTTGTCAGAAATAGCTTAAAAAAACAATATTTCAACTCGAATCAATATCTAAGAACTGACATGCCAATTTATGATGTACCAATATTGAATAATTTTGTCTTTTGAACCAAATTACCAGAATAGATGGTAAAGAACAAGACTTTTCAGTTTAAAGGTTAACCTAGCTTTATGCGATCCTTAAGTACAGGATTACTAAACATTTTATTTATTTAAACTGTAGTATTATGTGGTAATTGGCGTACTATTAATTTTGATAGCTTTCACATTTTTTAAATCGTATTCTATAATACAGAAATTTCAAAGTTATCTAACTTGTAGGTTTCTAAAGGAAGAAAAGAAAATTATAACAAACTAGTGTGACCCGTCAATGCCTAGCTATTGTTTGATTTCAGTATATAATTATATTTATATTAAATTTACGAAAACAATTTAGTGAGTACATTAAAAAATAAATTTTTAAGTGTCTTGTGGTTAAAATAAGATTCTTATGATCAGGGCAGGTGGTAGAGCGCTTAAAAATTAATGTTAGTGCAATTTATTTTATATAGGTATCAATCAAACTTAAATTATTATTGAATTTTAAGGATAGTTACACGAATTCATTACTATGACTTGAGTAATCAAATTACAAACGGCTTTTTATATTACTTAAGAATAGTATTACACAATTATAGCTTTTATATATTGTGGGAAGTGTTTACAATTTATATTTATTGTATAGGTGTAGCTACTCCATTTTAATATTTTAGATTTTAGAGATCGTATTCTCTAACCTTACTAATATGTGTAAATTATGAAATTTTAGGGATATTAGTTAAGTATGTTTCAGCTTACAGAAAAAGTAAATTAAGAAATTATTATTTAACTTTAAGAGTAGTAAAGTTATCTAATTTCACCCCTTAGACTGGAGTAATGGATTTGCAAATAGTTGTTTATATCACGAATAATAGTACACAATTTTAGGTTTATAGCTTGTAGGAAGTTGGTTCAATTTATATTACTTCGGCTCGCATTAAAATGCTAAAGTATTGAAATCATACGAGAATTCTAAAACTTTGTATTGCTTTATCGTGTGAGACCTCAAACACGCCGAGAAAAGTCATACAAAGTATGGGTAAAATTTTGTGTCCATCTGTAAGTGTGTCTCTCTGTCGTTGGACAAAATATGTGCACTCGCAGGCGTCGTAGAAAACTTCCGGGTGGTGCCAAAATCTTCGTAATTTTATCGCGGAGAGTTGAAAAGCTTTTGAGTTTTCTAGAGTGACACCAGCAACGTGACAAAAACGTCACATTTTGGAGTATTAAAAAAAAAATGAGCCGAAGTCTCGAAAAAGTCTTCTATCTTTTCATCTTGTTTATTCTACAGAGGTAGCAACCCTAGTTTAACCACTAAAATTGTAATATGTAAACACTCCTGGCTTTAATATGAATAAACTGTGAAATTTTTGGGAAGCCGGTCGGATAGTTTTTGAGTCTGTAGAGGACAAAGAAACAAACAAGGAAACATACAAAGAAAGATTCATTTATATATGTATATTGTATATTATATCATTATTTACAAAATATAGAAGAGAATGAATTGATTTTAAGTCCTCAAAAATGATGGTTAATTAAATTAAAGTACTAAAATATCATTAACGATAAAAATATTATTTCCCACTCAATTTTTTTTTAAATTTCATAATCCACATTACTTTGAGTGTGACTACTGTATTAAACGTAAATAATAATATACATAACATAATTTTTTGAGCGGACATTTGAAACCTATTGACTGGAAAACTATGTTATAGATATTCAAAAACAGCCATGTACTATTAAATGAAGTTGCTGAAGCATGTATTTGAATCGAACAATTTATAACAGCGAATCATTTCGTAAAATATATCTCGCTCCAATGAAAGTATTGGAGTATTTCTATTATGATTTGATATTTTGCATTATCATTGCTAAAGTAAAAGAATCCTATCAAAATAATCTGCGAAAACCCAGTGCACAAAGATTTCAATGGAAATAATGTACAATAACGGCACTGTAGCGTGTTTACTATAGATTTAACAATGCAAACATTGTTGTGCTTGGAATAGATTTATATTAGACAATGCAAAATACTCCGATATAGAGGGAAATATATTGATATTTGTACGTTTTTCAAAATAATATATTCCTAATTATTTAACACCCTTTCATTAGCGAGTTCAAAATTGATAATTAATACAACTATGGGAGCAAATTTAAAAAAAATACTATAGAAACAATATTATTTTCTAAGACTTAACCATTTTTTTCTGATTATTTACTGTAAAAATTTATGCAAAATAAAAACACTCAATTTGACTTGTAACATGTTTGCTTTACTGGTTAGTACATTTTGCAGAGTATGTACAAAAAATAAAGCTAAAACTTACACAGTAACACTTTCTTTTAAAATGCAATAAAACCTCAGAAATCAAAATAAAATATTATGTACGGAACTACAAGTTTATAATGATTATTTTGTACTGTATGGTATTTTTAGTACGTTTCTCAAGCAAGTGAACATGCCATCTAGATTTTGTTTGATAAAAATGGTTTTAATTAGTTCTACTACGACTAAATTAGTTCAACACAAATCATTCGTAGAAAAGACAAACGTATAAGTACGAAATTGCTCCTGCAGCTGAAAAATGCAAAACTTATATGCACGTAGTTGCTCTCAGACGTGCATAAGAGCAACGACGTATTTATACGTTGTTGCTAAATCAAAGAAGTTCCAAGCAACTCTATTACAAGGAATTTTAGTTGAAGATATTATTTTCTAAAAACATACATAAGAAAGAAAACAATTCAGCAATGTAAAATTGAAGTCAGTTTATAAACTAAAATCAACGTGACCAATGATTTAAGAGAAACACATTTGCAAGTTGAAAACAACAATATGTTTGAGAGGATAATCGTTTAAAAATTATTTAGATGATTGAATGTGGTCAGGTTTTCAATTCAATTGGGCTAAGGTGACCTGGAAGAAGATATCGGATCGTTAGCTGTAAACCTATCCTGTTGGGTAAAAGCCATATTGTCGATCTCACTATAATTTTATGGGCACTTTGTGTATAATTTTGCCTGTGTAGGTAAAAAATAAAGTAAAACTTGAAGAAAACTGAAATAAATACATGGCCTAGGCCTATATCAATTCACCGTAATGTAGTAAAATAAAATAAAGAGTTTCGGACTGTAAAAATAGTATGGTATACGGATTAAGACACATTATGTATATTTATTTACATGAAATAAAAAATGATATATTTGTAAAATAAATCTTATATATTAAAAAAATTCTGTTTTTCTTTTCCGAGTCCGTTCGGCTCTTATACCCGACCGATTTTCATAATTGAGGTCTTAAATTAAAGGTATGCACGCCCAGATTTGCCATCAAGCATCCGCATCAATTTATCTACAGCATAACTCGACTTATACTCAAACAAAAATTCCACCCCATGCATTTCTTATGGGAGTTTCAAATTTGCAGCATTGTCTTATGATTGTTTTTCATATATCTCCGGATTTAATCTAGGTACATAGTTAGTTTTGGTCTTGAAATATTCATTGTATTACAGGCTTTCATAGGAGATAGAGATCATTCAAATTTATCGAATTTAAGGCGAGTGATGGACCTCCAAACAACATACATTTTCATTTTTCCAAAATTTGCCTTTAATTAAAGATAAATATCTCAAATTCTTATTAAATTATTCTATATATTTTAACCTAAGAACCTTCAGTGAAATACCGGCTTTCATTTGAGTCATTGATTATTGAAATTGGGCGAGTTTTAAGCGAACGCACTGTGGACAACCAACATAAAGTTTAATTTTTTCTAA
The DNA here is from genome assembly GCA_018207615.1 of Philaenus spumarius. Classification (NCBI taxonomy): domain Eukaryota; kingdom Metazoa; phylum Arthropoda; class Insecta; order Hemiptera; family Aphrophoridae; genus Philaenus; species Philaenus spumarius. The sequence goes on along the minus strand of JAGFPH010017828.1, from coordinate 11,530 downwards.
AGTTTTCCGAAATAATTGTCTTTATAAAATCTATTCCTTCTTTTGTTAACCATAAGTTTATATTATATGTTCATGAAACATATGATTGAATATTCTTTCATATGTACCATTATTTTTGATTTAGATTTGATAGTGAAAAGGTATTTATTTTGTGAGTCCAATTTCATTATGTTTAGGCTTTCAAAGACTTTTATTATGTATCTGCTGAATTACAATCATGAAACTATGAATTTGTAGATGAGGTGATTATTATTATTTGCTTTATTATTAATTTTTAGTTATTGTATTATTTGTGTGTTCTCAAATCCAGTTGTATTTACTATGGGTCTTGGTAGGAACACCAAATATACTAAATGGAAGCGTAAACAACGCAAAGTGGAAACTAGAAAGAAAACTGGAAATTTATAGGCCTAATTAGTATAAGATACTGTTTAATATTTAAATGTACAATTATATATCAAAATAAAGATAAAAATGTGATCTTTTAATGGCTTTTAGTTTAATTCAGATTGTTTAGTTTTCAATATAATTATGTTTAAACTCATGTATGTTTATGGTTATGCATGATCACTTTGTTAGCATCGGCGTTAATTTAGGATGTAACAAAATGTTTCAAATGGAGTTTTTAATTTTAAATTTATAGGCCTAATTAGTAGGAAGATATTGTTTAGTATTTAAATATACAATTGTATATCAAAATAAAGATAAAAATGTGATCTTTTAATGGCTTTTAGTTCCATTCAGATTGTTTGTTTAGTTATCAATAAAACTATACGGACTCGGAAAAGAAAAACAGATTTTTTTTAATACATAAGATTCTTCAAAACCAACAGATTTTTTGGGTTAGATTGACTAACTTATAGCAAACAAAAACCAAAATCAACTAAAAATGCTTACTATATTTTAATTCAATTCAAACATTGGTTGTTACATAATATATTATGTAACAGCTAAGTTGGATCAAAAACTGAACATAATTTTAGGTTAGGCCTACAATGAAAAAAAAAAAAACACGTTTATTTGCAACCAATTTAGAATCAGGTTTTTTTACAAATTTTCCTAACTTTCAGTTTTATTAGATTAGGTAAAAGCAACAAAAGGTTTACTGTATCTATACTAATATTATAAAGAGGTAAAATTTGTTTTTTTGTTTGTATGTTTGTAGGGGGCACTACTGAACCGATTGAAAAAATAGTTCTACTAATAAAAAACTGCACTATCCCTGAGTAACATAGGCTATAATTCATTTCGATAAAAACCTTTTTTTTTTCAATATTTGTAAATTTAGTCAGAAAAAATTCTTAGGTTAGGTCTAGAATGATAAACCAACACATGTATTTACATTTATTACCATAGCAACCAATTGAATAAAATAACATAATATAGCTGTTTGCTCCAATATTTCCATTAACAGCTGATTTCAAAATTTGAAGCATCTATTTTTTTGTATTTCTAGCTTTTAGGTTAGGGTTTTAAAGTGTAGACCTGAGCCTTGCTGGTTCTTTTAACCATTATTAAAACTGCTGTTATAAAATATAAGAAATAATTCGATTTGAACATTTAACATTATTTACATCTTAGTTTTGAGGTTATTAATACTACTACTATTTGTTTATTATCAATAAAACATAACATATGATTTTAGAAAGTTCCGTTGGGGGTTGGCGTGCGGAGCACGCAGGGGTCTCCCCTAGTCTAAATTAAATTAGTTTAAAATAATCATTCGTAAAAGTGTCGTATATGTAGTGTTGAATAATGTACAACATACAAACACTCACAGCTACAGACAGCGTTATGAGAAAAAGAAGATATGGGTTTGTAATAAATACAATAATAGCATTAATTTAATCAATCTAAAATCTTTTAGTAGGACAAACAAAATAATAGGAAACATCACAGCTAAAATTACAAAAACTGATAAAAAATTATATAATTGTTTAATGTTTTGTGGTAGTAAGTCTACAAGAAATTTAATTATTTCTTATTTCTCGCTGTATATTGTGTACTTACTTTGAAGTACACTTTACCATTTATAGTTTGAGTAAAATTTTTCTAAGAAAATTAAACTACTTCAAAGACTTGAAAAGTTAATATAAATTTATTCACATATAGTGTACTTAAATACCAAATGTATTTGATAGGTTTTGTTCGTTACTTGAAATGTATAACAAGCTTCAATAATTATATCTTATAAATTTAGCAAATCAATGACCTTAAAAGACTGTTAAATATTTCAAATATTTAAGACAAATAATATTTCTTCTCTACCTCACTTACATTAGGTTACTTTCAAAACTTGAATTAAACACATTAAGAAAACACATAACAAATTACTTTTAAATTAAAACATTTTCGTTTTTGTTATTTTCTTATTTGTATTTAATAATGGTTGAAAACACACTCTTGAATAAATACCATCTTGACTTTACATTGTACAGTCACAATTTAAATGCTTGAGTTGTGTTACGCCAACAAGTACTGTAATATAACACGAAGCAATTATTTATGCTTATACATAATCCTATTTTTACCTTACATAAATACAAAACCTTGTTATATTCACCATTCTCTATTGTATACATGCGATGTAAGTTAGTCAGCTTATATATTCCAACACAAACGTAATTTTCCACAAGGGTGAATTTAATATTCCACGTACTGCCTCCACTTAGCAAGTATATTGTACCTCCGCCTGATTATGCACACGCTTTTGCTTTACATCGTTGATTTATAAATATTACGTTCAAAGAAATCCTTGAACCCTTATTTACTTCTATATCAACTGTTTAAAAGAGGTTAGGTTTAAAATATGTGTTTTAATACTGCATAGTTATTGTTTTTCGATAAATGGATAAAACTTCGTTAAATGGTTAATATCTTTAAGCAATTGTAAAATAAGAAGGTTTACAACTCAGGTTGAAACAAGGAAATGATCCAAAACATATAGAATTTATGTTTTATTTATTGTTAATACGTAGGTCTAAATAAATATTATATTTTTTCAAGATAACATTAACAAAAGATGTAGTTTATCAGTTGAAAGTATTGTATTATTGGCGAATGAAAATATAGCATGTATTAAAATAACAAAATCTCTTCTACTAAAAAAACATGCAAATCGTGTGCTCAAACTTTTGGAATACTCTAAATGCTCAACAAATCGTTTATGCGAATCTTGTAATATGTAAAGACATAAGGTACAAACAGTATTAATCTTGTTAACACTATACAAACATTGTACTTAGACTAGAAAGCATTAATGTAGTGTAACAATGATTAATTTACTACAACTAATTTATTTATATTTACATATTGGAGCTTGGCACTGTGTTAAAATCTGGTTGTTGGTTTTCTGTTTCTGTTCGTCCCTACTGGTCAAATTGGCTAGAAATATATCGAATATATTGCTTAAAATTATGGATGTAAATATATATAACAAATGAATATTAATAACACATTAGCTGCAAATAGAATTAATTGGGATTGATTGTAATATAGTTTGTAATGGTGTAATTAATACATTACAATAAATGCAGCAAATCATAAAAGTGAAATAATATTGAGCAATAATTCGTGTAATCTGGATATCTTAGTGGTCAGAGCAATGGTACGGAAAGATAAAGGTCTTGGGTTCGAATCCCAAGGTTTTTGATATATTCTTTGTTCCCTTGTATTTAGTTAATTTTAAACTCTGCTAGGAAAATATTTAGTTAATTAATACCATTCCAAGTAATTTAATTCATTGTAAATACCCCTACCACTCTGATGTAAAAGGAGAACAATACTAAATGTTAAGACTTCTATTTTACGTTTGGGAAAACGGAGCAGGCTTTAGATTTTCTTTTTACATTCACGCTTTATGTAGATATAAAATATCAGCAACGTTTTAACTAAAATAAGTTGTGTGTTTTTTAACGTCAGTTTAGGCCTACTCATTCCTCTAGACTTCCAGCTTCCGACGTGAGATAAATTATCCCAGCAGTTCTGCAAAGAGCAAATATATAAATGTAACACTGAAAAATACTTTATATACAAATAGTTTGTCGCACGAAATAAACATTTGACGCCTGAGGCGCAGCAATAAGATGTTCGTTTATCTTGTTGCGGTAAAAGTAAAACAAAGAGGTATAATTACTCGACGCTGAACACATGTAGTTTAGTTTGGGAACTACTGTGAGTGTGCAAAAAAGCAATTTTTTAAGTAGGTGTAGGAAAAAATAAGTTCTTAGAACTGAACTGATTTCGATCATATGATACCAATATTTGTGAGAAATAAGTTACTTAATATATTACACTTGTAAATTGTATAATACTTGTAATATGGAATAATACTAAGAATACTCCTGACTAATATGCATCGTTATGCATTGTAAGTTTTTATTTCGACAATATCCCCAAGATATAAATTACTAAACATAAACCTCTTTCGGCTAACCACCAAATATAAAATCAAACCTAAACATTTAGATCCCAAAAAAAGAACTCAATAGCACTTCTCTTGTCTACCTACAAAAAGTAAAGCTCTATCTCAGCATTGCATAACGAAGCCACATACTGGTAATTCAATTTAACAATCTGACATGTCTGATCTAAACTAAACTAAATAAACTCATCTATAAATTATAACAATATTATCTACGTTTAAACTCACGATTGTTGTGTTTTGTCTTATCGCGATTAACCCTAGAACACTGGGGACGAGAAGTTTTTGCATATAACAAAAATTGTAATTGCCACAAATGTCAAGAGAATTACGTCGCTGATATATTATCTCCAGTCAGTAATCTCATAAAAACTTCGTTGCTAGAAAAAAGTATCTGCCTATTAATTGTCCAATACAATAAAGTTGTTACATTAGTGTCAGTACTCCATTCTGCAGTTTTCCTATTCATTTCACTTTTCAGAAAAATATGAGAACATTTTTAATATCAATCTGAAGATAATTTTTGAAACTGTTTTTGATTGAAGTCTTGCAGGGCATTTTTTACCACAATTCTCAAAGCGTTTTGTGTTGGGTTTTTATTGCTTTTTATACGTTTTCAAACTGATTAACATTTTATTGAAACTTCGCAACATTTATATTTATAATAATAAATTTAATGCTTTCTGTGAGTAATGGCATATTGGTTCCAAAAATTGAGTTTTGCATGTAAACGATTTATAGGTATATTATTCGTAAACACAATCTAAACCAACGCTTGTGTTTAGATTTGGCGTACTAATAAGTTTAAAGAGATAGGTCAAAACTAAATTATTATGAATGTGATACCAAATTTTTTAGGATTTGAGAATCTAAGGGTTATATTTTTAAAATATCAAATTAATTACCAGGCTCTTTAAAGATAATCACCGGTTAGAATTATGTGTTTTTTAAATTACCTCAACAAAACAACATATTTCACTATTACTTTTTGATAATATTGTTATTAAGAAATTAGTTAAAATATACATTTAATTTATTATAGTAACCAGGCTGCATGCCATATACTAATTTCATACAAGCATTATATATTCTTAAATAAAAATATTCTGAAGTTTTAAAGACTAATCAAACTCTTATCTGAAACAAAAGCCTCAGCACTCAGTCACCTTGAAAAATTCTTTACTGTATATTTAATGTTTGTTTAAAAAGACTCTCATTTAATATCGTTGGAAGAATCAAGTAAGGTTTAGCTGCACGTATTGTTCATCATGCAATGATCTGTGATCTAAAATGGATCTGTGATTTGAAAGAAAAGTTCTTTCTGTTGTAAGTTCAGTTTAATGTTTTAAAATTATGTGTTATTTGTTATCCATGTCCAACAATAATTATTAATGTAATTAAGTCCGACTTAATTAATATTGTAGTTGTAATAATTTTAATATATTAATGGCAGTTTCAAATAACTTTCTAACCTCTTGTGTTATTATAAATATTACGATATTGCTATTAACTATTAGACTGCATGGAATAATAATATTTTATTTTGATAATATTCTTATTAATAAATCACTTTAAAGATACATTTTATTTATCATAGCATCCAGGTTGTATTCACCATATATACTAATTTTATACAAACATTATTTATTCTTAAATAAAAAAAATCTGAAGATTTACTGACCAATCAAACTCTAATCTAAAAAAGAGCCTTAGTAACCAGTAACCTTGACAAATTCCTGGTTATATTTAGTGCTAGTTTAAAAAGACACTCATTTATAATATCGTAGGAAGAATCACATAAAGTTTAGCTACATCATGTAATGATCTAAAATAGTGAATTCATTTCTATATTTTCAGTACATACTGAATAACCTTAGTAAAGTATAAACTTCATGTTGTTATTAAATAGTAAACTTTTATTTTATTTTTTTTCAAATACAACCATCGTTTTTTCAAACCAATAGTTTTACTTTTCCCAGTTATTCAAAATATATAATAATCTATAATAGCAAACAACCCATTCATTTAAGTATCTCTAAATTTCCACAAGAAACACAAAGTAGTTAAATTTAGATTTGAAAGAAAAGTGACATACCGTTATAAGTTCAGTTTAATATTTAAACATTTTGATTGATTGTTATGGTTGTCCAACAATAATTATTAATGTTATTAAGTCGGACATAGTTAATATTGCCGTTGTTTTATTAATTTTTATATTTTAATAGACGTTTCAAATAACTTTCTATCCTCTTGTGTTATTATGAATATTACGATATTGCTATTAACGATTAGACTGCATGGAATTAGATAAAGCGCAATTTTTTAAATTGTTTCCATTTTTTAATTACATTTAGAATTATTTAGATTTTTTTTCAGGCAATAATTTTATAAATTTTATAAAATATTTAATTTGAGGCTATTATGATGTTGAATTAGCCTAGACTTCATTCCAAATATTGAATTGCAAGATATAACAAACGGTTAAGCTTTTAGAAAAGCAACGTGCGTTGTCAAATTAATATAAAAACTATGAAATATTTATATATTTATTATATGACAATAAATGGAAAGGAATATAGTCTCTAGATTTACAGTATATACAAATAAATATTATGTCAGGGCATTATTAGGTCTGACGGAAAACCTTATGTTTATTTATGACGAAATTAGGTTCGTTTATTTTTATACTGTATTTTTTTGTATATTCCCAATTGTACTGTATTTATATAAAAATAGGCAAAACTATCGATATTTGAAATGCAAACCTTATTTGAGGTGTAAAGCCTATAGCAATTAAATAAATCGCTTACAAAATTTACATTTCTAATCGATAAAAATATTTCTCCTTTACAATTTGTTAATTTTCATCGGCCGTTCCAATGATATTTGAATTACATTCCAAGCACTTGTCTTGTTCATATTCAAAGACATTGTAATTAGTTCACGTTATTATTGCAATTCTATTTAAATAACTGCTGTATAGGTATTCTAGGCCTTCAGGATATATTGCAACAATAGATAAACTTTGCAAAACTGGCATCTACATAATATAAAAACTGTGTCTTTACTGTCATACATTAAAAAGTTGAAGATAATACAAATTAACAATAAGTATTTTCATTTTTTTAATAATATTTATTTCATCATATTTTAAACAAGAAGACTAGATATTTTTCAAACTTTTTCAAATAGACAAACCAGTAACATTTTCTGCCTGTTATAACTAAAATGAAAAACATTTTCAAAACCTATACGTTGTACACGTAATAAATATAACCTTTAAATGGTTTTAACAAGATTTTATAAAATTGTTATGTTATTAAATTGCTAGGGCAAAAAATCCTTTATACCGTTTGAAAAATATCCATTACTTAAATCACTAAAGTAATGGATATGCATACACATTTTATATTTTCTCGTTAAATACGAAATAATATATCTTTTACCGTACGTTACACACTTAACAACAAATGTAATTAAAGTTGATATCAGATTGTTGCATAGAAACTTGAACTGTATATTATGGTAATGGTTTTCATTAAACATTTTTGCTTTTTCAATTTTTTAACTTAAAGAGTAACACCATGGAATGATTACAAAGTTGAAAACTAAGCTGTTACGTCAAATGTCAAATTTTGAAAACAGATAGTTGAAATCTAATTTATAATAAAAATAAAATATTTCCATCACTTCATTTAATAGTACTTCCAATTCACAACCGAATTTTCAATGATTATTTGAAGCGCCAATTTATCTTACGACTCAATATTTGAATGAGATCTAAAATGAAAAGTAGCAAAGGTCTTTGATTAAATCTTTTAATAAAATCGTCACGTGTAGAAGGGAGGAAATCTAAATAAATCGAGGGAAATAATTTTTAACGTTTTACGATTATCTCAATCGTATTTTTAGAAATTCTTTATACGAAATTTTGTGCTTCCTAATAAGTCAACAAAAGACGAGTAATATTAAAAAACTTAGCGAATGCTAAACAAATAATATTTGTTTGTACATGAAGGTAAGTAAGTGTATTGCAGAAATGGTGAACTAAAGGGTTCCGAGAAAAGTTTAGTTTATAAAAACACTTTTATGCTGTGCGATCTCAAAATAATTGCTTATTATATAATGAAATAAATAGAGGTAGTGTCTTTAAACATTTGGTGTTTTATAAAACGTAAAACTCAATGTTACTTCAAATGTCAAACTTTGAAAAAAGACAGTTGACATCTAATTTCTAATAAAAATACAACATTTCCATCATTTCATTCAATAGTACTTCTAATTCACAACCGAAGTACCAACAAAAGTAAGTTAAAACGAATACCTAAGTAAAGTTGCAAACGTTCTAAGGAAGCAACTGTAAACATTTTACAAACAATAATCGATCCTAAGATATATTGTTATTGAAGTGAAAACTTATGTTGGCACGACTGACTAGCCAATTTTGTACGGAAGTAAACTTCGGATTCGCGTCAGCAAAAATGCTCCCCCTCAAAGTCTTATATTTAATTTACTGCAGTTTATTTATGTAACATTTAATAACATTTAAAACAAAAGAAATATTTTATTTATATACTTTTATTGTTATTTTTATTCTACAATTAGTAATCTGGTGCATGCGTAAAAGTTTTATTTTGTTTAAATATTATTATTATTTATAGTAAGTGGTAAACATTATAATTATATTACATAATATGAGAGAAAATCAAAGAATATCTCAGCCAGTATGTAAATTGTCACCCGAGCCGTAGACCAGCTGTTTTAGGCATTCTTAGATAAAGGGTCGTTGCTTTTCGGGGTAAAATTTTTTTAAATACCGTGCGAGTTGTCGCTTTCTTAAGGGATTTTGCGACAGTCAACCCAAAATGAGTTTTAAAATACAAAATTTAAGAAATTGAATATTTAAAAAAAATCGTGTTAAATAATGTTAATTTTAACATTAATAATTTTTTACATTTTTGTAAATAATGTTATACCCAAATACAGTTATATAAACTATTATTAATTTATAATATCTCCAAAGAAGTTTACACTTCTTATTTTGGTGGTCTTATTTTCCTTGAATAATTGATTTACATTTCTTCATTCCAAAAATATTTGTTTTTGTAATATCGGTATTCTGTATTTTCAATACATTTCAAGCACGATTTTTGTATCCCAATTAATTTTGACGTACTAAACTAAATGAGAAAAATTTTGTTTCAAATTGAAGACATTCTAAACTATAGTTTGAAACTAGATTTGAACATAAAATATTATATTTTTCTGCCTGTACTCCAACTTGATTCTTACAATATTATCTTTACACCTCTTTAAAAAAGTCCAGTTATAATAAACTTTATAATATAAAGATGTGTTCTAAATAACACATTGCAAGAATTGTAAAAAAAAAAATTAAACATATCAAGAATTATTTGATCAATGCAATATTATTGACCATAAATGATTTATTATGTTATTTTAGGTATATGACTAGCAAAACGTCTTAAATTATATATATGTGAGTATTCTAAACGTCTAAATCTGAAGCAAATAGCTTTTAGCTATATATTTATAAACTGCAAAATGTTATGCAATACAAAAATACTATTTTTAACATTTAAGTGCTTTAACTTTTACAGCTGACGTGCTATACAAACATAAAGCAAATACGTAAAAATATATATACATTATATATATATTATATACATGCAGGGTGACAGTTAAGTCTTGAAACGGTTTAATATTTCGTATATAAGGAAAATTGTAAGGTAGATGTGATTGAGGTACCTACTTTATGTAAAAATACTATTTTATTAATATTTCAAAAAAATTATCCGTAATCATTGATCCGCCATTTTGAATGTAATTTTGTTTTTTTAATAGGAAGGTGGTCATGTGATACATCATTTCGATGTAGAATTCCAAAAAAACCCAACGGTGAAATTTGCACATACATATCTTTAACCGTTTAAAAATGGCGGCCAAAAATCAACGAAATCGTGTTTTCCAATTTTGCACCATTTTGCTGTACTATTTTTGTTTTAATATTAATTATTATTCTTTTTGGATTCAGAATTAAATAAGCTTTCAAATGATATGCCACACTACGATATTTGGTTGAACCACTTAAAATAAATTATGAAAACAAATGAAAATGGCTGTACCTCCAAAATTTTAAATACTAACAAATATCGTTGTGTAGCACATCGTTTGAAAGCTTATTTAATTCTGAATACAAAAAGTATAATAATTAGTATACAAAAAAAAAAAAAAAAAAAAAAAAATAGTACATTGGTTTTTTCTTGAAATTTTACATTGAAATGATGTATCACATGACCACCTTCCTATTTAAAAAAAAAGTTACATTCAAAATGGCGGATCCAAGAAGGCGGATAAATTTTTGAAATCTGAATAAAATAGTATTTTTACATAGAGTAGGTACCTCAATCACATCTACCTTAAAATTTGCCTTATATACGAAATATTAAACCGTTTCAAGACTTAATAGGACATTATAGGACTAAAGCATTAAAACACTGAAGGCTGTAAAAAAACCTAAGTTTTCTTTTGTTATTAAACTTTTTTTTATTGTTAGAAAAGAGTTGCAAATGAATAATCAAATCCAGAAATGGTCTGCAGGTTATTTTATAAAGTTTATATTATAAATTTAAACATGGTATTGCATTAATCTATGCAGATCATGCGCTTGAGTTGTTAAAACCTTAAAACATACTACGGCGTCCATTCAAAGCTAGCTTACGTTTTATTTTGAAAATGTATAACATGTCACATGATAGCAGTGATGTGTGTTTGTTGTAGAAATATATTTTCATGATTTTTACAGAGGAATTTTTACACGCCAATGATAGAGAAGATATAATACCAAAAAAACATAAAAAAATTACATCTCTGGACAAACACTTAAAATAATAATTTTAGTATATGTATATAAATAAAAATGTAAATGTGCGTTTGTTCAGAATCGATAATCTCCGGAAGTTATTCACCGATGGCTTTGAAATTTTAACACAAACTTTCATTTGAATACAAGCGTGTTTTTATATATTTTTTGAAAACAGCAGCATCAATCGAAGATGAAAATAATTCGACCACGCAGCTGAACCC
>JAGFPH010017827.1:0-17115 GCA_018207615.1 Philaenus spumarius | reverse complement strand
GCTTTAAAATCCTTATAAGTGTACACATTTACCGAGTTAAAAATCCCCGTCAGCATAGTTAGGTAGGCCTAGATAAAGTCTGTTGTTTTTAAATACCGTAGTATTTTTTTTATGATGCATATCTGATGTGTATCTAACTAATCTGTCTGTGATTTTTCTCGGTTGCTTACTATTACTAATGTATTTAGATCGCTCTATTAGTTTCGTCTAAAAACTTACACTTGTACTATCAATACCTCACTACCTACATTTAAATAAATTGGTTGAATAACAAGTTAACTTAAACAGCACAAATCCATAAGAATGATTAGCTAATGCAGTGATTCTTATGGTGAAACTTGAGGTCTGGGTGGTCCTAAGAACACATCTGGGGTGTCATTAAAATGTACATATATGGGGGGGGGGGGGGCAGGTAGTAAGTGTTAAACAGTTTTGGGTGATATACTGTTTTTACTAACTACAATATATATAGTGCTTAATATTTTTTTTACTTCCATGCCCTTGGATTAATAAATATTGTTTAAACAGTTTTAACAATTCTACTTCGATATTCTCTTTGGGCGGTTAACACATTTCCGTCGACAGGTTCAAAAATAAAATGCATTTCTGCATATTCCCAATTTGAAAACGACACGGTTGTTACTCCACTAACTTATTGTGGATGTTGTAATTATTGGTAAGTAAACACCAATACTTGAAAGACCAATACCCAATGTCTTTAACATCAGCAACAACAAAATAACTATAATAATATATTATAAAATAAAATTTAAATAAATCCATAATAAATGAAACTATAGAAACAGGCCAGACTAGCTTTGTGAGTAATGTTATTTCAACAGGAAGTTACAACGAATGTACCAGCTTAAATTACTTAAGACACAAGTATACTGCTATGCGTTATTCGGTGTGAATCAATTAGTGCAGACACGCGATAAATACTGCCAAATCTGTAAAACTAGAAAGCCAATCAGAACAATATAAAATTCAAATAGTCCAATCAAAGAAGAATTAAAATGCGTGAAACTGTATGGTGGGGAAATTTTGGAGAAGACACGAATTCTGTCATCAACTAAAATTCAATCAATAAACACCTAGACCAAACCTTTCAAGATGCATCAGTTTTATTTTTACATTAATCATTATCATTAACAAGAGATAAATTCTCAAACTAAAATATAATATATATATTATTTATTTTCTGTCAAATGTAGTCTGTATTTGTACTTTACCTTTTATGTGGCTACATGTTTCACGGCCATTACATAGGCAGCATCATCAGGCAGCTATCTATGTCCACTCAAACACTTATATATACACAACACTTACGGTAACACATATTTTCATACATTTTTCGTACACGTCACATAAATAAATAATTTTTTTTAACTTTGCTACACTTGAGAGATTTAACCTTTCTTCCCCTTAAAAAAAACAGAAAACACGATTTCATTGTTTTTTTTGTCCATCATTTTTAATCGGTTAAAGATATGGATGTAAAAATTTCACCGTTGGTTTACTCTTGAAAATCTACAACGAAATGATGTATCACATGACCACCTTCCCATTTAAAAAAACCAAGTTACATTCATAATGACGGATCCAAGATGACGTATATTTTTTTTGAAATCTTAATAAAATAGTATTTTTACATAAAATAGGTTCCTCAATCACATCTACTTTTAAATTTTCCTTATATACGTAATATTAAACCGTTTCCAGACTTCCCGAACACCTGGTATAAAGCAATTTTTAACCTTATAAATGTATTTTTTTTTTGTAGTTTGTGCTTCATCTTTTTGGATATCCATCTTGCAAATATGTCAATCAGAACCCTAAATGAGTAAATAGAAAGAACAAAATAATTTTTAAATTTAAGAGGATTATGTCTGGGAACTAGAGGGTAACTAATATAACATTAATATTAAAGCTTTGCGTATACAAACAAAGGATTGCAAAAAAGCAATGGTTGTGTAAGAAAATAAATAAATGTTGTTTACTTTATATCAACCACAAAGTTATTCCTGGAGATAGCTGGAGGTGTTAGAGGCAGGAAGGTAAAGCGTTCTTGACTTGACAAAACGGATGTAATTAAAATGTAAATTACAGTCTCTTCAGGAAATAATGAAAGCATTTATTACTTACAATTTTACTTCTTTGTAACCCAGTTTACTGTCTTCTAGACTGCTTTTAGTACATACAGCGTATAAAATCGTTTATTCCTACTTACGTTTATCAAAAGTTTGCAACGTATAAATTACTACAGTCGGACTATTTTGACAACTAAACAAACATATAAACATGGCACGAAGGCTACAATTTGTCTGTGTTTGATACAAAGTGGTACAAGTCTACGTTTGCAAAATGGAGATTGTAATTTTGTTGAAGCAATTACTTTTAGTTGAACTTAATTTAATGTGTTTATATAAGTTATTTGACTCTTTTAGCTGCTGCTATAAATTTGTGTTTTGGCTCCAATCTTTATACTTTTAGAATCAATTAAGTAATTAACTGTTTATTTTGTTTTTAGATTTTAACCTAAAATAAACAATGTTTGCTACCTTATTGAGAGGACCAAAGGAAGTGCATTACGCTAATGCATAGTCCGACATATAGTGGAATAAGCTTCTGAGGTTGACTATAAAGTTTGGACAAAGTTTATCCAGGACAGGATAAAGTTTGGAACGAACTCTATATGTTTTGCCAAGGCCTTTTTGAGGTGTTGGTTTAAAATTTGGGTTTCTGTCTAGGAACATCTAGTTTTGTATCCCTGCTGTGTTTGCTTTGTTTAGTTAAAGTTGGGCTTTCGATGTTGCTGATTTTGTTGTGAACCGTATGACCTTGCTTTTATCGGAATTGAGAACAATTCTCCACATCCGAAGCCAGGGCTTGAGTAGTTCCAGCTGACATTTGAAGTTACGAAGTAAAACCAGAATCGACAGCTAAGAGTCACAGGAACATTGTTTGGTATACTGGAATCTTCTTATTGTAAAGATGGTGTAGTGACGGGCAAAGAGCACAGCCTTTGGGTACTCCGGCCTTTATGATCATAGAAGTTTATAAAGTTAGTTCGTGGGAAACCTAGAACCATTTTGAATTGTTCACATACCCTTCATTGCAGTACCGCTAGACTCCCCTCCATCAGGTGTACACGGTATAGAACACGGACAAAGAACACATCCTTAATGACCGTACGATAACTACAGTAACATCTAAGACTTGTTTGTCACCAGTGTTATAAGTGTTTGTTTTATTTTTCGCCATGTGTGTTTTCTACGTCACCTAAGTAAGGCTTTGATGAAGAAACGGCAAGTAAGACATTCACATGCTAGGGCAATGAAAGCGAGGGTATTCAAATATTTTGAAGTAAAAAATGATTGCTCTTAGAGAGTAAAAGCACAGTAAAGAAGATGATTGAACAAAACATGTGGACGACTTGAAGAAGACGATGGATTAAGATTGGAAACTAGAACAACTCGATCAACATTGTGTGCAGCAGGTATTATAGCCTTGGTTCCAGGCGAGAGTAGTCAAGACAGTGATGAATAAAGTGACAGTGTTGATGAAGATTTGGGTGTCACTCCTCTTTGTAAGCAATTTTACTTTCTCACTATACTATAGTATAGAGAAAGTATAGAGATCGCAAAAAAATCGATGTTGAGATTGTTGTGGAAATATCCGTTTTGGGACCCCCTGAGTCCAAAAAGTGGTTTTTACAAAATGTCTGTCTGTATGTCTGTATGTATGTCTGTATGTATACAAACCTAGAGAGAAAACTATTCGATCGATTTCAACCAAAGTTGCACCAGACATGTCCAATACGCTTGTATAGATGCACGAAAAACAGTTTTGAAAATTTTTGAAAAACAACCCCCTTTTTAGCAAAAAACCCCCCAAAAAATCAGTTATTATTTTTTTGTAAGAAACGGCTCTAACGATTTTGATAAAATTTGGCTTATTTGTAGCCCTTAGTGTACCCTACCATATGCAAAAAACTGTATCTTTCTAAAAATTCTCGTTTAGCTAATAATAATAATAATAACTGATTTTGGAGGGTTTTTTGGCCATAAAGGGGGTTGTTTTTCAAAAATTTTCAAAACCCTTTTTCGTGCATCTATACAGCCCTAAATTACCTGTTTGGTGCAAATTTGTTCGAAATCGATCGAATAGTTTTCTCTCTAGATAAATAATAATGATATTTATTAGTTAATCTCCTACTTTAAATCACCTATCTCCTACCCCACCTACAATTATGAAGTCACAGTGAATCTGTTTAATAATTTAAATATGTTTGTGAGAAAGTAGGTGCCAGTTCCTGGTACCGTTTATTATTACTGTACTTGTTGTATATTTATGTGGTAAATGCAAATATTTTTAAGACATATTTATTTATACACAGCTTGTTGCAATGTAAATAATAAGTAAAAATTATGTTTATACTGTTAGTATTAAAATATTGCTCTCCTTTGATTTATTGAAATAGAAAAGTAAATACTTTTTTCGATAAATATATACGATACTGTTGTTTATTCAAACTTATTAGTCATCATGCAGGGACTAAGTAAATTATACATGGTTTGGTATAATTTTTATTTTATTTTTTTTTTTGTAATCAAGTGCAGATTAAAAATATATTACAGATTTTACTATAAAGTGTTTTATTTTAATTAGATAAATTAAAGTTTTACCAATTGAAGCACAGTAGGTAACCCATGCGGGTGGCCTCTGGTAGACACGGCCTGTATGCGCTCCTGTGAGTGATAACGCGTGCGTTAGATTGAGGCGACCCTTCTTGTAGACGCATTCTCAGTTTGATGATACTACAGTGAGTTTCGTAAAAAAACAATCTGTTTCCCATTTAGATATGATACATACATGATATGCGTTAATGAGGGCGAAAATTACGGTTTTCACACGTTTGTTTTAGGAGCATTTCACGTACATTAAATGTTACCTCAAATATTTTCTAGGAACAATATTTTAAACCTCGAAATGCAAAAGTTTTTTCACTCCTGTAAATAACTTAAGAGTAATACGAACAAATATTGGAATCTCCAGCTTCATAGCCTAATTCCGGTTTTTAACACTTTTTAAAAAGTATTCGAACATTCTTTAACAGGAAGTCCATTCGATGCTACAGAACCGTCTGGAATATTCTAGAAGATTTTGTCTGGAACTTTCTGGAGTGTTCTAGAACATTCTGGTTAGTCTAGGTCACTTTGGCACTCGACTCCCAGCCGCTTTACATATTTCCCATAAGCATGCCCTCTTTTGACACTCGTATCTAGGGAACAATCCGTGCAATTCTGAACCGAAACCTTCTTTATGGATTTGAATTTAGGGCTCTTTTAACACGTTCACTGCTAAGGACGCACATGTGAACTTGACACTGAACACTATGAGAAGCGGCCGACGCACAGTGCATTACACGCCAACCCCCATATTAGGAGTATTCTCAATGCACAATGCATTGCGTGCTTCACACGCTATCCCCGTATTGTTACTATTCTCAATACAGAATGCATTGCGTGCTTGGCACGCCAACCAACGCATTGGGAGTATTTTAAATACACAATGCATTGCGTGCTTCGCACGCCAACCCCCTTATTAGGAGTATTATCAATACACAATGCATTGCGTGCCTCGCACGCCAACTACCTTAATAGGAGTATTTTCAATATACAATGCATTGCGTGCTTCGCACGCCAACCCCCGTATTAGGATTATTTTCAACACACACTGCATTGCGTGCTTCGCATGCCAATTAACGTATTGGGTGTAATTTCATTACACATTGCATTGCTTGCTTCACACACCAATTTTAAGCCTGTGTACTATGGACGCACATGTGCGTCAGCTTTAAAATATTAGTGATTATTACGTATAAAGGTTAAAAAACAAAACAATTAAGTAATTTATACTCGTATAGGCTATAAAAAATAAAAGGTCAGCTCCTAGCTTAGGAAATACGAAATTAGCAGTTAACATAGCGAGGGTTGTGGAGTTACAGCTTCACGCTTGAACGAACCACGCTTACATTAATTACATATATTTATTTACAATAATTGTATTACAACAGAATCATACACAACAACGTGTTGTATTTAAACTGTAGGTACAAATATTGTCCGGTAAATAATAATGTCCCAGTCCCTGCCTTAATAAATGAAGGTCGTGCAAAAAGCTGATCGCCATTCCTGCGCAATAACTACCCTCGCAATGTGCTTATGACGTAATGGCTGAAGTAATTTGTTTGTATGACGTCATATAAACACGGGTTTGTCTTTAGATGAGTTGAATGGTGGGATAGAACTACTAACGCTTTCACTATTTATTTACGAAAACAAATACAACATTTAAGCAGGGTGAGAATTAATTAATAACCACATTTACTTTTAGTGTCATATAATTCGTGTTAAATCTTCGGCTATAAAATTTAAGTTTTAGTTGGTATGTTTCCGGAAAATCACAAACATTGAAATATTTTGTTTTAAATTATATCTTTAGGTATCTTTTATAGAATCGTATGCATTCCTGACTACGAATTCATACTTCATCCACAACTTTTGCAAGTATTTTATGTTATATCAATTTGATTTGATTTCTTATGGCTGCTGTTAGATCGTCTAATTTGTTTGGTTTATTTACGAAGACTTTAAATAACTCCATACAAACATAATTGGAACACACAGCTCAACCGTTGAGTCGAACGATTTTCAAAAATTGAGTTATATGTTTTAGAGTTTCAACCAAGTATATTTGAGTTTTTTTGCCCCTCAGTCATCAGACCAGGCTCACAGGACTTGCGAGTTTACACCCAAACCCCACGTGGAATTTAAGCGGGTAGTTTTATGGTATTTCACGTTTAAATTTTAGGGGAACTAGATTGGTTATAAAGTCGTGTAAAAAAATATATGTGCAAAATAAATGATCCTTTTTTTTCAGATAAAACACCAAAAAGTTTCATTCTAGTAAGAAAATTTTCTAAAAATATTACTTCCGGTCAGAACTGTGCTTCCGATTGTTGGATTTTATTGACTAACGAACTCTTACAAACGACTTAGAAAACCAAAGTGTGTACCAAATTGGACTTTAAATAAGGCCATTGGAGTGCGAACACATACATATATGGACGACACCTATAATGGCACCCCAAAACGAGATCTGGGTACCGTGATCGGTGCTCATTTAAATCTCCTTAGGTCTCACCATAAGAGTCACAGCAATAGCTCATCTTTTCCATGAAAATTCGCTAAAAACTGGAGCAGTTAAATCTGTGCCATTCAATGTCACGAAACCTCGAAATCACTTGATTGGAAAATGTCTGTTGCAAAGATTAGCTTGTTTCAAGTCATGCGTGTTTGTTGCATAGTTTTGCGTCCACGAAATGTCAAAGCAATAACTTATGAATAAAATAATTCGACCACGCAGCTGAACCGCTGACATGATTTGAGCGAATTTCCAAAATGAAATGTATATATGTTTTTGGGTTTCAAACAACTATTTGGGAAATTGATTTACTCACAAAGGTGCTGCCAGCTTGTACCAAATATATTGTCATCGGTCACCATGGTAAAAGCCGTGGATTTAATACTGGTACTTGTTCGGTATTTTACATTTTCATTGTTTTTGGGGGAACCAGATGGGCTATAAGGTCGCGTAAAAAAACAAAATTTGCAGAATTATTTCGTATGTCTAGTTTTTAAAGAAAACTTTAAAAAAAAAATGTATTCTAGTACGAAAAATCTCAGAATATTGTTACTTCCGGTCAAAAATTTGGTCTACTTCCAGTAAATTTTTTTGGCTAACGAACTCGTCCAAAAGACTTAGAAAACCAACCTGTGTACTAAATTTGGACCAAATCGGACATAACATGCGTCCGTTAGAGTGCGCACAATCATATACATGATACTTCCGGTCAAAAATGTGGTATACTTCCGGTCAATTTTTTTGGCTAACGAACTCGTCCAAGTGACTTAGGCAATCCAACGTGTGTACCAAATTTGGACCAAATCGGACGTAAAATGAGTCCGTTAGAGTGCGCACACATATATACTTAAAGTTACTTCCGGTCAAAAAGTTGGTCTACTCCCAGTCAATTTTTTTGGCTAACCTTCCAGTTCAAGCGACTTAGAAACCCAATGTGTGTACCAAATTTGGTCCAAATCGGACGTAAATTGCGTCCGTTAGAGTGCGCATTCATACATACATAAATATATATGATTTTAATGACTCCCCAAAAAGTGTTCTGGGGACCATGATCGGTGCTCATTTGCTACTCCCGACCTTGGTTCTTACCATAAGGGCCACTGCAATAGCTCATTTTTCCTATGGAAATTCGCTAAAAATCCCTAAGCATTTATCTGTATAGTTCGTCATTACAGTTACAATTAAAGCAATAGTGTTTACATTTTTTATTTGTATCTTTAGAAATATTTGTGCTAATTGTGTTCAATGTAGCGAGAGGAAGTATTTTGAACTTAACTGAAACCCGCAACAAGTAAATACCAAGCAATAGGAGACAGTACATTGACCTCTTAGCTTTTTGATTGTACCATAGCTGGGGTACTGAACTTTGCTCCATAATATCGGTAGTAAATATATCTGACCCGTTACCATGGCAACCAAACTTTATATCCTTACGACAAGTAATTGCTCTGTCAGATCAAGTATTATTGCATGCAAAGAGACTACCAATAGGGTGAATAAACAACCCGTGCATGCGCATTGGAGACATAATCAATTATTTAAACTTCAACGGGGTTTAAGTTATACTTCCCTTGGGCAAACATATTGTGATTGTATGAAGACTTATAACCTTTCCAGTTATTGCTGATTTTATTCTAAGTAAAATGTATAAATGTACCTTTTCCCCTTTGTCTTAAGCAATTATTTTTGTACCTTTCCTAATTTTTGTAACGACAGGAAGGACAAAAATGATAGTGTTTTATAATGAAAAACAGTAATAGAACCAATTACAGGTTTATTTACTGAAATTAATTTAATGTATTATTTATAATTGCACATTAATACATCTATCATCAGCTGTTCTATTTTTATTATTTTTTCTGTCTTACTAGAGAAAGGTTAGTTAACCCTTCAATGCACCATGACGAACACAGCACGTCCAAGCAGTTTTATACGTACTGCGTTATGAAGTACGTGTTTCATTGCTTATTTTTTTTTATAGATATAATACTGTTATTGTGTGCTGTTATAGAAATCAAAAGAAGTGCACGGGACTCGTTTAAGTTTATGCCAACATGACAATAATATTCTATTTTATAATATTAAATAAATTTTCACCAAACAAAACGGTCTAAGTTTGTAACAGTCGGATATTGACTCTCTACCTTTCACTTACCTCTCATTCTCTTTGTCCATTTCCTTCTCCCCTCTCTCTTAAATTTCTTTCCCCTATCTGTCTGTTTCCCTCCCTTCCCTTGCCTCTCTATTTCCTCTTTCTGCCTCTTTCTCCCATCTTCCTCTCTCATTTCTTCTCTATATCTATATTTCTCTGTCTCATTCTATTTTTCTCTCTTCCTCTTTAGAAGGGGCTTCTTTGTTGATTAGACCTAAATTAATCGAAAATCTCTCTTATTTCTTTCCCCACTTTCCTTCTCACCTTTCTCCCCTTATCTTTCTCCCTGCCCTCTCTCTTTCTCATTCCCTTCTCTTAACCTTTTTCTCTACTTCCCTCCCTACCTCTTCCTCCCCTCTCCCTCTTTCCTCTCAATCCAGCTCTTTATCTCTCCAAAGCTCTCTCCCTGTCTGTGTACCTCTCTACCCTTCTCCTTTCTTCCTGTTTTTTTATCTCTCCTTCTATTTTCCTATCTCCCTCTTTAGAAGGTGCTTTTTCTTTGATTGGGCCCAAATTAATAAAAAATCTCTCGTCTTTCACCCCCTTTCCTACTCCACTCTCTATAACATGTCTCTTTTAATATCTCCTCCTCTCATTCTCTCTTTACTTTTCTCTCCCATCTCTCTTTCTCCTCCTCCTCCCGCTCTTATATCTTCCCTATCTACCTCTATTTTTCTCACTCTCTCTATTCTCCATCTACCTCTCTTTTTTCTCTCTTAACTTCCTCCTTTATTCCTCTACCTCTGGTATCCCTTTCTCCCATTCCCCTTCTTTCTCTTTCCTTCTCTAGAACTGGAGGAATCAATACACTGTTTAAAAGCATAATTGCCATCAAGGATGATTCGCCGACTTGAATAAAGAGTAATGGGAAAGTCCTGTTACAATTAATTATTGTTAGTTTTCCATTCCTAAAACATTCTGTGCTACTTACAAACTCTCTATAGAGTCACTTATTTTCGTGTAGCTAAACTTAGTTTAGAATCTGTTAAACAAGTTTACCTCTAATAGTTGACAATACTTTATAAGTTTGCATTTAATCAAAGTGCAATACAATTATCTTAGCTGCATAAACTCCCATTAAAGTTCATGATACAGTTGGTGAATTCATCACATCAAGCAAACTCGGAAGTTTTTTCTAGATATTAAATATATTTTTTATTTCAACTTTAAGGAAAACCAATTTTAGCTAATTTGGAACAGCTGTTTGTGCATCATCTGTCTATGCATTGATTTAATTTGGCAAATAAATCATGTAATACATCGTTATTAAAGTTGTCTTTACTTCGCATCATGTATAAGAACTTTAGGCATCTTCTCAGTAATAATAAGATTAATATATTTAAATAATTCGGTCACGCAACCGATTCAATTTATTTCTTTTAAGTGATTTGATCGAATTAAAAGAAATATGTTTATACGATTTAGGATTTCAACCAATACAAGTGCAGACAAAAATTCAAAAATGCGTGTTTATGTTTTGGTAGTGTGTGAATAGCCATATGAGCGTAGAAAAAAGTATTCATTTCGAAATCACAGACAAACACTACAATTTTATTTATATGTATAGATACCAGGTGTCTTAAAAGCACCCCTCTATTATTTTTTTTATTAATGGAAATAGACAGATTTGATTTGGGATTGTTACATGACCAAAAATCGAGTTTTTGATGTATCGTAAATTTCAACCCCTCCCAAAAAATGGGGTATTTTGGAGGTAAGTCAAATTTTGTTAAATGAGAACCCTTATTGAGCGACACCTTATTTTAAAGGCCTTGATAAAAGAAAAACATTTGCGCTATCCAACATAATGGCAAATCAAAGTTATAATGTTTCCCTATTTAAGTAACATTAACATGTTAAAGATGATATATCTGTTATTTTTTACAAGGATTTCATCCAGTAGGTCACTCAATCTAAGTTATAAAACATAGTAATTGTTATAAAACCTAGATGAAGGATCGAACACGCCTGTCAACTTATCACACCAGAAATGTTGGGAAATGTTAGCCAACACATTGGGCCTAGGCTGTATTTTTGTCAAGAAGTCAATGGTTCTCATTTCGAGCACTTAATCTGAGTGAAAATGTGGCGACTGCTAAAGAATTACTCGTTGTAACATAATTATTATCAATGAAACTTTAAATAGGATTTTTTTGAGAAAATTATAACTTTGATTTTCTATTATGTTGGGTAGAGTCGACATACAGACCTCCGGCTTGCGCCAATCTTCTTATTTTATCAAGACCTTTAAAATGAGGTGTCACTCAATAGGGGTTTTCGTTTAAAATGTTCGATTTACCCCCAAATTATGTAGTATAAAAACAGTAAAGCTAAGACCTCTGGAATTCCCAGGTACTGGACTTTTTAGTATTAGGAGTCGACAAACATGCACACTTATGAATAACAAAGCAAGGTTGTATCAACCCAAAGTCCAGTACCTGGGAATTCCAGAGGGCTTAACTTTACTGTTTTGATACTAATTATTATGTTTTATAACTTAGATTGAGTGACCTACTGGATTAAACCCTTGTACAAAATAACAGATGTATCATCTTTAACATTTTAATGTTATTTAAATGGGGGAAAATTATAACTTTTATTGTCCATTGTGTTAGATAGAGTCAACATACAGACCTCCGGTTTGCGTCAATCTTCTTTTATCAAGGCCTTAAAATGAGGTGTTACTCAATAGCGGTTCTCATTTAAAATTTTCGACTTGCCGACAAAATACGACATTTTTGGGGGAGGGGTAGAAGTTTACGATTCACCAAAATACTCCATTTTTGGTCATGCTAACAATCTCCAAAGCAAATCTGTCTATTTCCATTAATACACAAAATAATAGGGGGGGGGGTACTTTTAAGACACCTCCTCTCATTAAATTACATCCAAGCGAGTTGTTATGGAAGGCCCCTTAGTAATAGGTTTTTAAAACCGAAACACCATTTGATATTTTTTCTCTGTTAGAAACAATCAAAGTAATTAACAATGGTAATTTATCAGTAAATAATAATTCATTAAAAGAAGTGTCAAGGGAAAAATATACACTGCTTGAAATTGATGGAAAACTGGAGTTGAATGTACATTAACAGTGGTTTTAAAAAGGCAACAATTGTCATATTTGCGTTTAAAAATACGAAGCGTTCATAAATATTTGGATTTACACATATTCTGTGCACTGATCAATGATGTGTGGGGTAATGGCAGTACTAAACAAGACTCAATGAAGCGTGTATTTGTTCTCCATGTCCTGCTTTACTGGTTTCTCATTATTTCCCAACCAGGTATGTTATGTTAAGGGTTCAAGCTTAGTCATATAAAGGGTGTAGTGAGAGTACAGTGACGTGTTTGGGAGTACAATAATTGCTTGTACAATTAAATATTAGTTGCTATCAAACCTATCGCAAAGCCTTGTTAAATAAACGTCAAATTAATGTTGTGATTATTTACAAACATCTTCTACAAAACCTACACAAAAGTTTGTAATCTAAGTAAACAGATTTGATAAGATACATAGTTGACCGAGAGTAAGTGAATCTCTGTTTAATACCCTCTGCCATTTCGTCTGTCTGTTACGCCATTACAACCAAACGGAGTGTTAGAATTTCTTCAACTTTGGCGTACATGTTCCTTAAAGTGAGGAAAACCTACTTATGTGTAGGGATTTTTGTAAAATGTTATTTTGTTCAGTAAGAAATCATTATACAGTTAGTAAATGTATCACAACGTATATTACTAAAATTGTTCATAGTTCACCATGAGAACGGTAGCTGAACGGTCATTGTCTGTGGTTTCAGTGCTAAGGATTTATTTACTAATCAATACAATTTGTTTTACTAATTAAAAAAATTCAATATCAATTTGAGCCATAATATTATTATTGGGTCGATCCCATGACTCGATACAAATTTTTACTGTTTCAAATGTTTCAACATTAATATGTGTCATAAACTTATAGGGTCTACATTTGCTTTCTGTGCCTCTACAAATAAATATTATAACAAAATCGTAAAAAAAACATTGGGTGTGCTTAAGACCACACGTTAGAAGTGATAACTTCTATGACCGATTTATATTTTTATCAGTATTATTATTGGAGGAGAATAAAGGTCAACAGATTATTATAAAGTCAATATATTGTAAAAAAAATATTATATAATATTTTGAAATTGCATAATTATAATATAATAATATAGTAATATTATTAAAATTATAATATTATTATGTAATAATATTATAATTATAATAATTATGCGACAAATAGTGATCATTTTAATGTAAGCAGTATTTATTTAGTGAGTAATGATTTTAAGTGAGCACATAGGAAAGCGGTAAAAAAACCAGTGTCTCAAAATACACACAGAATCAGCTAAATTACTTTAAGATGTAACATTTGCTGTAGGTAACCATATTACTTCAATAGCGAAAATTGTCCTGTCAGCTAATCTATATATATATAAGCGAAACACCACTCACTCAATCATTGACTCACTCATCACGATTTCTCAAAAACTATCGAACGGATTGAAATGAAATTTGGTATGCAGCTTCCTCTAGGGCCATAGGTGCTTACTAAGAAATGGCTTGAAAAAAATAGAAATTTTAGGGGTGGGGGGTTTGGGGGATTAAAGTTACTAAAATCATAATTTCAGATCTTTTATTATTATGACAATAGTGCTTTTATCATTTAAGATCTATATATATAAAAGCCAAATACTACTCACTGACTGAACACTTAAAAATAATACAATTACGTTAAAAAGACTGAAAATACCAACCACCACGAGCAAGGCCGTACGGGTCAGCTAGTAGTATATATTTATAGACAAGTAAGCGCGTAGAGAGGGAATAGACAATACATAATATATTATAATACGTTTATATACGTTTTAATATTATACTTATAATTATAATAATTATCCCATACAAATGAAATTATTCTTAGAACTCTATGTAGAAAGCATACAAAACCTCACTCAAAATCATTACTCACTAAATAAATAATGCTTACATTATAAAGTTCACTTTTCTTCGCATACTTATTATAATATAATAGTATTATAATATATTAATATTATAATAATTATAATAACGTATTATTATATACTATGTATCGTCTATTCCCTCTCCACTCGCTTACTTGTCTTTATATACTTATATAAATAAAAAACAGAACACAGTTTCTCATAAAAAACGTTTAATAATTCAAACGCGTTCCGATGACCAAGTCATCATCATCAGTGATGGTTACAAACTTATAACTAATTTGGTTACATGGTTTTTAACTATATATAGGCAGAGTCTTAGTAGGGGGGATGGTCTAAACATGTAACGACCAATGGGAGAATTAATTGCTTACCATAATTAATTGCTTGTATTCATTAATGCTTCAATCATACAAACATAATCATCACATAATAATGATTTATATGAGACATCTTATAATTTTGTCATAAATTATAGCATTATAATAGTACTAATTATTTGATTATGCTTTATGTATATGGTACAAAAATATTTTTAGTGATTTTTTAATATTTTTTTTATGCTTAAATTAAATTACATGTCTTACATATTTTTATATAATTGTATTAGTATTGTAGGTTATTATGTAATGTTTGACCTAGAATCTACTTATTCTTTGTTGTTTATATATACGTATTTTGATTGATGTAATATTTTCACATATCATATTTTAAATTATATATTCTACATGTTCATATATACAGTTTAAGAGTGTATTATGTATGATTCTAACTTATATGTATGTTATTTTGTATCTCTTTTTATATACATTCATGTTTTTCCCCCTGTAGTTACTATTCCCATTACAATTATTAAGTTACTGTTCTCCCATTGGTCGTTACATGTTTAGACCATCCCCCCTACTAAGACTCTGCGTATATATATTTAAGAACCATGTAACCAAATTAGTTATAAGTTTGTAACCATCACTGATGATGATGATGACTTGGTCATCGAAACGCGTTTGAATTATTAAACGTTTTTTTATG
The DNA here is from genome assembly GCA_018207615.1 of Philaenus spumarius. NCBI lineage: Eukaryota > Metazoa > Arthropoda > Insecta > Hemiptera > Aphrophoridae > Philaenus > Philaenus spumarius. The sequence continues at coordinate 1,740 of JAGFPH010017827.1, read as the reverse complement.
AGAAACTGTGTTCTGTTTTTTTATTTATATAGTGTTATTTCTCATAAGTCCAGTTCAAGTTTAAATTTTATTAAATATAATTATGTATCGCCTATTCCCACTTCACGCTCTGACTTGTGTCTACGCAAAAAGTTTGCTTGACGCGAGATTTCAAAAACATAGTTAAGCGAAAGTGCCCAACGGGCTATTAGAAGTTATCACTTAAAAAATATGATAAAACTCCCCGCTAAACAAATTGTAATAAAACATAAACAATTATTTTAAGCTAAATTATTATAACACTGTAGCATGTAAAAAGTTCTTAATCTACAAAGAAACAAATTCAAAACTGATACAGTGAATCATATAAAACTTAGTTAAGGAATGTAAAAACTTTTAGTTTAATAAAAATTATAAACATAAAGAAGAAATAAATATAATAGGTACGATATCTCTTATTTTACAAGCATTATACAAATCAGTTATAAACTGAAATAGAAAATTCGTAGAAAAAACACTCGAAGGCTTCGATATTACAGATTTGATATCGATCGTTCTGAATTTCATCGATTAAAAATCTTTTACTTCTCACTCAGAGCCAAATTTATTGTTGGATTTTCTTAAAATTCTACATGAATATTCTTTGAAGGCATTGATGTGTGTAATAATTGTTGTTCGCTTCAGTAAATTTTTTATCGCTGTCTCAAGGATGGTTAAGGAAAAAAAAAATCAGAAAATATTAATTAATTGTATAGTAGATTTTGTGATTATTTGTGAATTTTCATTCATACTATTAGCTCGAATATTATCGAATCCTGTCGGTGTTTTTTTACATTGAGATTTGCAATTAGGCCTATATCAAAACTGTTTCTAATGTAGCTTCTTAAATATTTAGATAAATTTAATATTCTTTGTTGTAGCCAATATGGCTTTCAAAAAGGAAAGTCCACAATCGATGCAGTAGTCAAGTTAATGGACTTCTTATTGGAAGGTCTTGATAAGAAAAGGGAAGTTATGAGCATTTTCCTGGACCTTTCTAAAGCTTTTGATTGTGTTGATTTTAATTTGTTACTTAAGAAATGCGAAAATATTGGTAATAGAGGGATTCCATTACTATGGATAAACTCATATCTCTACAATAGAACACAGCGTGTTAATGTTGCAGGAAGGCTGCATGAAGAGATTGAGCTGAGACAAAGAGTCCCGCAAGGATCAGTTCTCGGCCCAGTGTTATGTTTACTCTATATTAATGATTTGTCATCATCAGTATATGCCGATAGGGTAATTCAATTTGCTGATGATACAAAACTATATTTTCAAGCAGATTCTGTTCAAAAATTGGAGCAGAAGGCTTTTTACAAGTCAATGCTACTGGACAATATTTCTCTGAAAACTTTTTAACAATCAATCCATGTAAAACTAAGTACATAAACTTCAGTAGAAAGCATAGCTCAAATCTGACACCAAGTGTCATGCTAGGTGATAGTATACTTGAAGAAGTGCAATCAATAAAATTTTTGGGTCTTCTAATTGATGACAAGTTGAACTGGAATGACTACATTAGCAATATCAGTGCAAAAATTAGCTCAGGTATATTTGTACTGAGAAGTTTGAAGCCATAGATCAGTTTGTGGTAGATGTAGATCAATACTTTTAACAGCCTATTATTATGGGCTAGTGTATCATTATTTGAACTATGGAGTTCTTCTTTGGTGAAACTCATCAGTTCAGAACATGAAAAGAGTGTTTGTCTTGCAAAAA